>DWAP01002085.1:0-14209 GCA_018230625.1 Heliconius eleuchia
ATATTAAAATAAATTAATTACTGTAAATTTACACGGCCGGTTGTAAAGTTTTTACGTATTTTTTTCATAAATATTTTAACAATAAATTGGATCACCGATGGAAAAACAGGCAACAGTCGTGACGTAAATGACTGAAAGAAATGAAGCAAGACTGAAATGACGTAAATAACACCCATAAGCCTCTTTTTGTTTGTATAAACTTTCTTTTCTTTCTGTATTAGAACTATTTTATATTTGATAAATATTTTTTGTTAAGCATTTACTGTAGAAAATTGTGGTTTCTTTTTTAAATTCTTATATTATAAATATACTTACGAGATATATGTACATGTAAACGTATTGATAAATAATTCGTATAAGAACTCATTTGTAGCCGTATTTATTTCGTATTGCTTTGCTTGTGCGAAAATAATATAAAAGTATCTATTTTCTTCCTCAAATAATAAGTAACGCTTACAAATTAACAAAAAAAATAAATAAATTATTATTTTATAAATAAAACAAAAAAAAATTATTTATTTATCACTTTTAATACTGCCAATTATTGTAAACAATTTAAGAACTCGCGATCGTGATGACGATTATATTGGAAGATTTTTCTGCGAAACGAAAATGGGTTAAGGTTAAATAAAGTTTGGTATGACATCATTTGACCTCCTAAACACTTAAAAATGTAACGATTCTATACTTTAATACATTTTATAAGGTTAATATATATCACATCACAAATGTAATGACATTGATTGATCTTTCTGGCTAAAGCGATTGTAAATATTTCACTGATCACGTACTAAGTTGCCCAAGAAACAATGTATTTAAGTTATGACCATAAATTAAACTGTAGTAGTTTGTAAATTAATTTTTACAATATATCATACGATATGACCTTACATTACAATTTTGACATTTATTTTCATGCATATATATCCATAATATTTGGCTTCTATTTTCAACTCTTGGCAAAATATCAAAATCACAGTTTTTCACAATATCATCTTTTTTTTCGAACAAAAATAAAAGATTTAGGTAATTTTAACATTTCCAGTGTTATTTCAGTAAACATGACTTATATAGCGATCGTCCTTGAATTTAAATTACTTAAAGCAATTATAATAACTTTTTTTTTCAGCTTCACGCTGTACTCCGCATATAGCAGGGTAGACAGAGCGAGCCTAGTTTTAAGTCACTCCGTTTCCCACTTTTAGCTCAATTTTCGAGACATTGCACGAGGCAGTGGCGGAAGCAAAGAGTAAAGAAATGCAAGTGATAATAAATAATAATTATTACTCTGAGTGTCACCTTACATTCACACCTTCGTGCCCCTTCGCCACGATGTCCCCATAATAAATACTAAACACATATGGCATTGGTTATTACAATTGAATGACAAGAAAAATATTTTTTCAGGATAACGGGCGGTGAGCTATTTGAACGTGTCATCGATGAGGACTTCGTGCTAACTGAGCGAGCCTGCACCGTGTTTATGCGGCAAATATGTGAAGGGATTGAGTTTGTGCATAGACAAAATATTCTCCATCTTGATATGAAGGTATATTATATATATATATATATATATTTATTTATTGTACTATATTATTAAACATTAGTCTCCTTCGCTTCGAAAGCATTCGGATCATTTTTTTGGGAATGATCCAAGTCGTTAATCAGCATGGCGGAAAAGCATGCGCGGGAGTTTTATGATTGTCTACCGCTACGTCGCCTTTATTGTTTATAATGCTGCGAACGTTTTTATTTCTGTCATATGTATAAATAATTACATACCTTGTTTTATTTGGAATCATCTGTTTGTACACCCACTCGTACATGTAAGCATGAAAAAATATATAAATAAAGTTAATTGATACGTATACATATACTTGATCTTACTTTAAGCACTTAGAAATGTTTGATTGATATCTGATTTAATATATAACCATTTTGTGTTTATTTACAGCCAGAAAATATTTTGTGTCTAACTAAGGCAGGAAACCGGATAAAAATAATTGACTTTGGCTTAGCTCGTTTCTACGACCCTGAAAAGAAATTGCAAGTATTGTTTGGTACACCAGAATTTGTAGCACCAGAAGTCGTCAACTTTGACCAGATCGGTTATGGCACAGATATGTGGTCTATTGGTGTGATATGTTACGTTTTGTAAGTATCAATAAATATTTAAAATCTAATAAATAAATAAATTTATCTTATAATTGCTTGCGTTGTAATAATGCACTGATAATGTGTTAATTTTTAGATTATCGGGCTTATCTCCATTTATGGGCGAAACGGATATAGAAACAATGGCGAACGTGACGATCGCAAAGTATGACTTTGATGATGAGGCGTTCAATGAAATTTCTGAAGACGCTAAGGATTTCATAAGAAAGCTTCTTGTAAAAGACAAAGAGTAAGTTGTCACATTATAATTAAATGTACGTTTACGGTAGTCAGTATTCCAAAGTATGTATGTGTAGTTGAGTATAATATAGTGTAAATGTACTCGATTTGTAGATTTGTATGATCTAGTAACAGGTGTCCGATACTCTAGTGATGTCGGGTTTATTTACATTTTCAAGCTCGCGAATTGAAAATAATACATCCCAAAGATGAGTTTTTCAATTGTATTTCACTAATTCATTTGTTTTCTAATCAATGCTGCCTAGTGTCAGCCTATCGATAAAGACCCTTTGTTACTTAATTCTCATCCAACACTGAAAAACCCAATCACTAACTCATACCTTTTTTATTGACTGCATTTATGTAACAATAACGTAACGTTATTTTAGATTAAACTCTAGAAGATACTAACTTCATTATCTATATTATCGTAATAATAGATACTAAGATAGATACTTTCGTGTAGATTAATTTTTAAATACCTATCCCTGCACATCCCTAGCTTTTAGAAATCGTATTGCTATTTTTGCTATTATTACCAAGTCCATTATTTGATCTCCATATGCACAATAAGGTGTCGGGGTGATAGTAACAAGGGTCTTTGTCGCAGGTCGCGCCCGAGTGCTACGGAGTGTTTACGGCATCAGTGGCTCATCAAAAGAAAACCAATTAAGCCAGAGAAACCACGACAACCACCCGTCTCGCCTAAACATGAATTAGATGTTGCGAAAGACAACTTGCGGCTATTCGTTGAAAGATGGAGCGAGCATCCCAATTCCCCATATGTATTCGACATTCAAGCTCAAGAAATACTTTGCCTCGCTAACGGTAATTGTGAACGGTCTTCTATCGGTGGTTGTTCGCCATCACCCAGAAGTTCTTTGAGCAGTTCTCCAGATATGGTGTTTGATGAAGACGACTTGGAACCACCCCCGTTACGAGATCCCACACATTCTACGAAATATAATCCTGTTGAAAGACGAGCCTCAGATAGCAGTTGTTTTATGCATAAAAAACAGGATATATTTGTAAGAAAGAACTTAGCTGAAGAAATAAAGAAATTGTCAGATCACCTCTTTATGCTGTCTACGATTAACACTGATTTAACAAACAATAACAGTATGAAAGAACTTGATAAAAACACTTCAGAATTTAAAACTTTTACTAAAGAAGAGAAAAAAATACCAAACGGTTTCAAATCTGATACTACTATGACGAATACAAAAACAATGACCAATGGAAATGTAAGTAGCAGCGAGAAAAAAATATTTACATCCAAATCTGCTCATAGAGTAAATTCATCGTTTCTAACCGAGAAAGAACTACAAAAACCGATGACAAGTAAAATGCCTTGGGTAAAATCAACACGGTCAAAACGAGTGACAACCACAAGTCGCGATGTACCAGACCAACCAATAGAGAGACGCAATACGTTTTTTGAAGAGTTTGATCGTAGACGTGATAAAATAGATAAATTAGTAAACGGTTTCGAAAATGAAAGACAGTTACCTTATAGACGAGGCGATGAAAATAATGCTCACAGAACGAAAGATTTACTGCTGCACCTTTTAGAGAAATGGGGTGAAAATGAGGATAGGGAAGGTGAAAGGACTGCTGGAGGTACTTCTAATAACGGCAGACATCAATCGATATCTTTAGAATGGTCACAGTCAAATCAATTGGCACAAAATTCTATGTCAAGTCTACATGCCTTCTTCAAAAGGCAGTCGTCAGATGAAAAGGTGCAGAAAAAAACTACGACCATTACAAGTTCTAAGTGATGTGTGAAAAAAACAAACACAGGGACTATGTGCCATGATATTGTGGTTCAGAAAGATAAACTTAATGTAATTTCAACAAGTATAGTAATAAAATATATGCTAATTTGCTATATAGCATTTCGAAGTCATGACAATACATGATGCAAATTATATTGTATGCTTTTATAGAAAAATAAGCATGATACAATTATTAAGTAAAGCATAAAAAATTATGCTTAAAAAATAAATAGCTAAAGCTCTATTTCTTATTAATGAAAACTCATTTAGATCTCATTTTTAATAAAGATTCGACCGTCATAGTTGATCTTTCTGAATGAATGGTAGGTTACCAAAGTTGGGCATGTATATTTAGGTTTTCTAAATAAATGACAGTAAAATGACAATTTTATACGAATCTAGTCTTCATACTCAAAGCTCTGTGTGAAATTCACTTGCAGACAAGACTGAGATACACTTGAAATTACATTGACAATAGCGCATAATTTTGTACTTTTTGTAAATACGTATACATATTTTGAATATATACCCAAGCGTATTGTTCCTTATACGTACTTAAGTCTATTGTATTAATTTTATTGATAATTTATTGTTATATGACGCGTACGTTGTTAAAATATAAGGCTTTATGAAAATTGATTGTTTTATTTCAAAGAAATCTTTTATGTATGTTTAATATACCAGTCTACTTACTATATTAAAGACAAAGTACAGAAAGAACATTATTAATTAAACTAAACTTTAATATATAATATATATCTGATATAATTTTTATTCACTTATTATTTCTTTAGGGACCGTTTGACAGCTTCAGCTACGTTGATTCATCCTTGGTTGATACAATCGGCTTTATGCACAGAATTGCACGTCACAAAAGCCAAACTGAAAAGGTATGTTATAAAAAAACGATGGGCAAAAGCGGTAGCTGCCGTTATCGCCCTGCGGCGTATGGGCGCCAAATTTGAAGACGTCCATGATGAGAAGATTGAAAAATAATTATTCATTCAATCGTTTATATTATCTGGCCTGTTGCCTTGTTTACAGTATTTTTGTTTTATCTGTTAAGTGCTATATTTTTTCCCGCCTACTGTATTGTCAAAATATTAAAAATCTAAATTTAAACTATGGAGCGTAGAGTAAGAAGAATCATATCTATACATGAAAAAGTGACCGTCGAAATGTAAAAATTAGTATCAGGGTAACTTTTAAAAAGAAGCGCCAAATATGAAATCACTACGGTAGTAGTACGGTACTAGCAACGGTATACGTGTCAATAATTAATTACATTAGTCACCAATAATAATACTTTTTTAACTCGGCATATGTTAGTCGTTCACAAAATTGCTGTATTCTAGAAGATTCTCCATTGTGCCATTCCGGAAGATTTATGAACCGTTATTAAACTTAGACCATGACGCTTTTTCCTATTTTCTACCATATGGGATGATACTCCTTACTACTAGCCTCCACGTTTAAAACTAAATAGAACTTTTTAGGACGTTACCATAAATAAAAATCGATACACTGGACATTAGGCAATAATAATTCGCAATAATGAAATAGGATGCTAGACTTAACATTTAATTTTAGTGAAATAATAACATGGAATACTCCTTGTGGTATACTAATTCTCGAAATAAGATAAATCTGAGGCTATAAGAGTCATATTAAGATGGACTTTTTCGTTACTTTACTTTAAACCATTGTTTTTTCTACTAATAATCTCAATGACGATCTGGCTATATTTGATACATAATTCGTTAATATTTGTTTTTTTAATATATTGTTGCACTACTATATATTTAATAAATGTTTTTAATTAACTATATAAGTATGTACAAGCATACTATGGTATACAGTATACCATCACCTTTTTACCTTGTAAAGTAACAGACACTGTTGATGATAATTTATGATAAGATTAACCTCAATTCTTTTTATATGTATAAGGTGTTATTCCACACGTATAAAAGAAAACTATTTTTTAGAAAACAAATAAAAAATTCAAATTAGCGAGATTTGAAGCCGTGCCTCTTGAAAACCCTTCTGTGCCTCTTGGAAACAGTGCCTCTTGAACGGTTTCCAAGAGGCACGGGTTACGTGCGTTGAATTTTTTCTGTTTTCTAAAAAGTATTAATTAACCCTATTGTGGGATCAGTTATTAGATTTTTAGACCAAGTAACTAGTTCATATCTCAGAGGCTCCCACAGAATCCCAACAATTGATTTTCTCTACTCACCCTGCTATATTTTGCACATGCTTAAGATTACAAAATGTATTATCCTAGTCGCAAGTTATCTATCGCAAGTAAATAATACTATTTTATTATATTAAGTATATTTTAAGTTTTAAAAGACATTTACAAACTAATACAATAAATTCTGTTAATATTTATTTATTTCATTGTTATGAAATTCTTAAACAACGCTGCCACGGCGCAGTGGCACAAGCGTGTGTGCATCTGGTTAAGGGTTCAAGTTCCACTCGGGGCAGTGAATTATTTAATATTTTTATTTTCCTGGTAACAAGACAAAGCGCTGCCTTGAGCCCCGCCATTCAACACGCAATGCTCAGAAATTGGCCCACGGAGTATCTTAGTACTAGGTTCACTTTGCCTAAGAATAAAAGTTTTAGGAGAATCAATAACTTATTAGATTTCAAGTTTATTTTCCCACTTGTGAAAATTCTCTTTTACTTAAAAAAAATTAAAAAACACCACTAAATCATAAAAATATATAGTGATATAAGTTTTATTGATTGTCTTTATAATGTTGTTTAAGTTTAATTAATATTAACTATATGTAAATGGGGTTGTTAATTATTTTAATATGACTAATACGAATGTGAAAATATTTTCTAAATTGCATTTAATTTTAATTGAGTGTATGATTCATATGACCACAATGACAACGAAATTTGAATGGGAATAAATAAATAATAATATTTATTTGTATTTTTTTACTATTTACCTACCTCTTTTTTAGGGTTTAGTACCTCTATAGGAAAAAAACCAGACAAGCGCGAGTACGACTCGCTCACCGAGGGTGCCGTACAAAAATAGTGGAGAAGGAGTCTGAGGTCTCCTTTTCCACTATTTTTGTACGGGACCCTGGAGGACCTCTCGACCTTTTCTAAAATTCAAGCTTAGTTAGCCAGAGCCCGCTCACTTGAACTAACAGCTTTAACAACAAATTTTGCCTCCCTTTAAAGGTTTTTATTTTTTTCTGAACTAGTACTACATGTAGATGCTGGCTGCCAAATTTCATAATTCTAGGTCAGCCGGAAGTACTCTATTTATTTTGATTCCCTCGATAGTGTCGAAATACGCGTTTTTTTATACAAACGGCCTTATTTTTTATGTTTGTTGTTTGTATATTTCTTATCTGTGGTTTAATTTGATTCCATTAGTTTTACTTTTTTCTTTTTAATTTATAATAAAAAAAAATGGTTTTGTTATTATTTTAAAGATATTAACAAAAATGTAAAAAATATATACTGTTGGTGTATGTTGTGCCTACCTGTAAGGGAAATAACACTGCATTGTATTTTTTACTATTTAATTAACTTGTGTATTTTTCTATGTAATGTGTATATTTTGTTCGTGGACCTTATAAATAAATATATTTTTTTAAGTAAATACAGAAATACATTTTTTCAGGAAATTATGGGACCATAGATCTCAGTATGTTTTGAATAAAATTTTACGTCAACAACTTGGACGAATTACTTACTTTTATGAATTAAATAATTACCCTGAATTATCATTATTTTGTTTGCTAGGTTGGAGTTGGTTGAAAATTATATATTTTTAAATTAAAAGTTCTTTTTCTTGCGTGCAGTTGCGGCGTTCATTAATTTATAAGACGTTATCACGTCAATACACCGTATATTGTTTTCTGTTTATGCGGGTAGAAATGTAAGAAAAGGATTGCTAAGAAAGCATTAGAATCATCGTCAACGAAGTTACGAACGTTAAAATACGACATTAAATTTGACGAAAGGTAAATATTTAATGGTTATTTAAATAAAATTTTATTACTTTTAAAAAACTTTCTAATATTTTAAAACTGATATTTAAACCAGAGAAAGAAAATGTACCAGAAAAACATTTGTCTTAAAAGAATTTCCGTGACAAAAAGTTTGCTTACTTTAAATTTAACTAAATATAACAATATAATTATTTTTAAATTAAATTCCATTTCAAAAAAAATCCAAAAAAAAAATGGGTTTGAAAATGCTAAAAAAACCTAAAAATACTAAATTGCTAAACAACACCTTTTACACATGAGATTTATGACCTTAGGGTAGCTTTTCAATTAAAATTTTCCTTTTTTTATAAATTTAAAAAAAACAAACAAAAAATTTTTTTATACTTTTTTTATTATGTATATAGCATATATGAATGTCTTAACGGTAAGATTTCTGGTATCTGGCACGAGCACCTGGACCACCAAACTTCTTGGGCTCGCAGCGACGTGGGTCCGCTACTAGCAAACTCCTGTCGTATTGGACGAGAATGTCCTTGATTTCCTTCTTTGATGCTTCATCTACAACTGTAATAGGATAAAAAAAGAAAATTAGTTACAGGATATTTTGTAATTCTATAATTTTTTTGCCGTTTGTATTATATTTAAGTACTAATTAGTTATGGGTTTAAATTAAAGTTGACTTTGACACTGCTAAAAGTTAAAGCACTTGTGGGAGAGTAGGCTGTTAAAAGCATATAACATGCAATTGATGTGTATAAAATTTTTATATCTCCATCCTAGTAGACAAATAAATTCCAATACGCTTGTCTCGAAAATGTGGCGCATAGGGAACCAACCATATTAAGAGTAATTTCTCTTAGAATTAAAGACTGAAACTGTTAATATTTATTCATATGTAGTATACACTTCAAACAAACGAGGTATTGATGACACTCGCCGTTTGGTAATGTCACAGTTTGATCTCCTTTCTCTGAAATGACTGACTTACATTGGGCAAGACAGCTTTGGAAAGAAAGGGTTCTTAATTTCATTTACTATCATAGTTATTAATATAACATCTCAACATATAAAAATTTTAATATTATTATATAACTTTTATTTAAACTTAATAACTTAATGTTATTTATGCAAGCACTTCTGAATAACCTTAATTGGGCTTAAGAAAAAGCTTAAAGAAAAATTCTAATACATCTTCTTTATTGTTGAAATAAATATTTTTATAATACATTTTGACCAAGTTTGTTTCAATTTCACATTGAATACACAAAAAGCTTAAATTCAAACTTTGTTTTCTTTGAAAGTTATTACATTATCTTAAAATAAGGCTTATTAAATCTTACCTTAATAGTGAAGTTTTAATAAGTCTATTGTTTATAACTTGTAGACATTTTATTAACTGGTAACTTTGTAATATGCAGGTTAAGTTTATTATTATGCTAATATTGTATACTTACATTTTTGATAAAAGGCAATAAGAGCCTTAGAAATGGCCTGTCTGATAGCGTACACTTGAGCTACGTGACCACCTCCTTTGACCGTCACACGGATGTCAACATCAGAGAACCTTTCCTAAAGAACCAGAAGAAAAAAATGAAAAAAAATGTTAATTCACAAGTTATGAACATAAATAAAATATATTAATAATAAATTTAACATAATGATTCAGAATGTATTTTGACTTCACATCCTAAGATGCTCAGGTTCGGAATAAGTGTTATTCATCATTTTGATAATAGTTATATAAATTAAATTGATAGTTACCATGCCAGTTCACTAATACAAACAAAGACAAAATTTTAAAGAAGTTCTACTTTTTGAAAAATGTAATATAGCAGGATTTAAAGCAATCAATCCTGACCACTAAGCCATATATTCTCAAGTTATTTCAAAGCCAAAGTGCAGAAACATATAATAAAATAGTTATCCAAAAAAAGAAAAGGAAGAAAAATAGAACACTATTAATTGAATTTTTGCATGAACTAAATGCATGTATTTTGTTCATGTAAAAATATATAAGCAATAACATTATAAGTCTTATTAAAATTTAAGTTAAAAGAACAAGAGATAAATCTCACTACATTAAAAACCAGGTGCATTACATGAGATTACTATGTTATATAAAAAAAAATATTTTTAAAAATAATTTCCTTTTTTAACTGATATCAATCTTTTAATAGTTAGTGCATTGTATGCATTCATTTTGACTTATTTTATTATTATTAAAAACTTTATGATTAGTACAATAGCTGAAATTGTTATTAAAAACTTAAAAACAATTTACTAAATAGATATTATTTTTAGTAGTATGCACTGCCTAGTATCATAGCCAAACACAAGACACTAGTAATAAAAGCTGGTGTTTAATATATTAAATATGAATAAACCACTGAGTGGTCTACTGCTTGATCAGTCAACAAGACATGTTTGAAATAATAATAATATGTTAAAAACCAAAGAACTAATGAGCATATTACAATGGACATAATGAAAGTGATATGGGTGAGGGAAGCAATCTTGTTTGAAAAATATTTTAAAATATATTAAAGCTATTATAACAAAATACTTAATCAAATTAATAATATTGCAAGGCAAGTGAAGCATTCAAAAAATGTTTTAGTTTCGACAATTTAGTAATAGACAATAACAATGTTTACCTTTCCAAGCAAGAGAATAGGTTCTTGCAGTTTATATTGGAGGAGACGGGGCTCCACTAAGTCCAAAGGACGTCCGTTTACACGGAGCACTCCATGACCGCGTTTGCAGTATGCTACTGCAGTGGCAGTTTTCTAAAACAACAAACAATATTAAATATATATTAAGCCTCAGTTATAATACATACACACTTTTATTCCTTTAAAAGTTTTATTCGATTAGCTCTTACTACAGTCGCCATAAAATTTTAAAACTGTTTTTATGGCGACATGGGTAAATATACAGATGAGGTTATGTAGACAATAGCGGTGTTTAAGTTGTAATGAAAAATCAATTGTTATTTTTATTTAGACTAAACAAGAAATGTATTTCTTGAATAGCTGGTACAATAAAAATCTTGTTCTTCTTTCCCATAGTAGACTTTTGTATCGTATAGGTTACAACAGCCAAGGCAGGAAAGAACTTGTAGATGTAAAATACGAAATCGTACAAGTACATGATAAATTATAATAATTATGTTCAATCAATAAGCTATCTTACTGTTTAAGTAATTGAATAAAATCGATAAAACATAAAAAATGGAAAGAATCGCAACCAACACGTGGATGTTGGGATCACAAACTTACCTTGCGTCCGAATACTTGGACGGCGTGCACTGGTTCGCGTCTCGCCTGTAAACACCAAAAATACGTTTCATTATATAAAATATAATTTAAAAATCAATGTAAAATATAACTTATATTAATTAAAAGCAGCACGCACCTCTTGCGCGGCAGCCATTTTGACAGAGAAAGAATGAAATCTGTGACAGATTATAAAATATGCGTTAATTTGCACAGACTATTTTTATTCTTCACTCACTATAAATATATAGCCTGTATTAAAAATAAATACAAAACTTATATTATTTAAATTAACGTATAGCAAACTAATTACACTTTAAAAGAATTATTTAAAAATATTCAAATATCAAATTTATATTTCTTTTCTATAAATAATTTGCTACTGGCATCTAGTGTTAAATAGCGAGCTTAAAAATATAAATAACATTTTTAATAATAGATGGCGACGTAACAGAAATGACTAATTCATGAGTCAATGCATACGGCACGTTTGTTTTGTATTCTCCAATCGTAGTAGCTACTGTCGACACGCTTGCGCATTATGCGCAACGAAATTCCCGCGCGAGTGTTTAATTGAAAGAAAACAGTGTGAATTAATATTGAGAAAGAAGAAATTTGTGCTTTATTGTTTAGTTTATATAATGCAATGAACTCTTGTGGCGTATATAAATTTTATTTGAAGGATTTGATTGCGAACTTTTGATATAATATTATAGGTAAGTTTTTAATTTAAAGTTTTCGGCTTTATGATGAGAGGTGAGGGGTGATGAGGGTAGATTAAAAAAAAACAAAAGTCTTGGCAATAATAATAAAAATTATGTTCTTTTATTTTTCTTTTAATTTAAATAATAACGCAACAGCTATACATAATAAATTACTATATTGAAATTACGCATATGGGCACGTAAATGTGACGACAGTCTTCCAGACTTTAAAAAACGAAAAAAACATTTAAAATTATACTGCAATAAAATAATCGCAAATATAATTATATTAATATCCTTTAACATAGTGAATGGCCTACTTTAGTCTATTAACTGTTTTTTTGTTAGCTTTTTACACGGTAACTTAAGTGATGTTGCAAAAAGCGAATGAATCATAAAGGAATAATTCACATGGCAAGAAAACCCAATACCATTATTTAGTGACCTATGTTATATTTTTATAAATTGTTGAAAACATTTATTTGTTATTAATATAAATTAATGTGCAGGATTCGAACCTGTAATCGTGTGTTGTTAACAACTAACTATGTCTAAAAAAAAAGTTTACCTTTTCAAAATAAAAAAAAACTAATTGTTATGTTATAGACATGACTTTTTATAATAAAAAAAATTAACTATAACAGCTGAAAAGAATAAAATACATGATAAAAAATGAGACGAAAATATTTCATGATATTAATAGTATTTTGATCAGAAAAGCTACAGATCAGAAGATAGTATAGTCTTAAATAACAGTAAAATTTTAAATATAAATAAAATAAATCAGGTTCATCAGTCACAGGGAACCTAGTGTTAAGACACTCCGTTTCCCACTTCCCGTCAAACTCTGGAGCCGCGCTTTAAATGGATACCAAAGCGAATAAATGAAAATATTAATTAAAATAAATATTTCATTTCCATTTTCAAGTGAGGATCAAACCCACAACCATGCGATTTTACAGTCATACTTTGTTTTGTCATTGACGCAGGGGTCTGCGTCACGACTGGATGAAAAAAATATATAAAAGCGTTTTTAAATTTTACGATTACCATTAATTCTTTTGGCTTATATTTTTTAAAAATAAATTATTTCATCTACTGGGAACCCAACCCACAATTGTGGAGTTTACAGTGAGAAGCCGTGTCAATGCACCTCGACTGCCTCGAAAAATGGAAAAATATACATATACTATACTATACTTTTATAGTACGCAGAGCAGAGATAACAAAACGGTATGACACTGTAGTTTTTTCACAATTTTTTGTGAAGCTAATCACATTGTATGCCGCAAATATTAAAACAATCTATTTTCATATAATAAAATAAAATTAAATAGTATGTGAATATTTATATAATTTTTATTAATTAAAAAAGATAAAAAAATATATATATACAAAGATTTATTAAAATGATTTAAACAAATAAACTGGAACACGTATTTAATCAAATGATGGCTTCGGCGAGTTATATAATAATTTCAAAATTATCTGTAATTAATTACCATAATATATAGATTTCATTAATATGTACGACTAATTAGTTCATCATACATATAAAATATTATAATATATATATATATATATATATATATATTGTGTGAAGGTAACTTGATCGCTCGTAGGGAAAGCGAAAAGCTCATCAAAAGCGTATCAGTAATCGTCACGATCTTTCTGTTACGTAAGTCATTAGTAAGGTTTCTTTGGTTTAAAAATAAATGTCTTATTTCTAGAGCTAATTTATTACTTGTAATTTAAATTATTTATGGAAGTAGGTCTGTGTATATAATTATGTATGTTTCGGTTTGTTTACTATGTAATTTTTTTGCCATTTTCAATTTTTCATTAATGAACATATATAAAAACGAGCAATCTCCTAAAATACCTAGCTTGGCCTTATATCTACCAAACGATGATAATAAAAACCCGAAAAAAACTGTTTGAGTTTCAAGCCAGTATTTCACATTGGAACTGCCTTACTACTAACTGCCTACATTTCTACGTAACTAGACGATTGAAAAGTGCTTGTAATGGCCAAAGAATATTTTGATTTATAAAGAAAACCTAGCGTT
>DWAP01002086.1:0-14207 GCA_018230625.1 Heliconius eleuchia
TTTACTTAAATTTATATTTCCATTTTTTCGCTCTGGTGTGGAGGCAAAGCGCGGCATTTAGTTCTCAACACGCAATGCCTCCAAAATTCGGCAGAAAGTGGGGAACGGAGTGTCTTGACATTAGGTTCCCCCTGCCTACCTGGCTGTGTGCGGGATACAGCGTGAAGCTAATTTTTTTTTTTTTTTTAATATAAATAAATTATTATCATTATATTGGCAAATTAAATATAGTAAATACTACAATCTTTTATGTTGTAACTTAAAAGTCGTAAATCTTAGTATAAGACATATCTATATAAAATAAAAAATAAATATTATAGTTATAGTTAGTAAAATTGCCGACCGTATGTCTGTAGTGAATTAAATTAAAAAAAACAACAAAAAACACTGTAGCTTCTCTCTCGCATAAAACCATCACCTGATTATAAGGGCGTGGCGGTCCCATCTATCTCACACTTAATAGACTCTAGTCTTTTAACCAATAATTAATATGTTAATCGGTTTAATATCTTCAATTTACAATTCAAATGTTTTATTATATCTATTAGGGATTGACATTTTTACAAGTGTCATCTTTTTTTCCTTAATGTTTGGCACATTTGGAAAATGGATTCCGGTCGTTAAAATGATTTTTTGGCTTAAATTTTATGATGTTACACAATTTTTGACATTTTTATCGATAAAAATATATATTAGATGGTTTACAAGAGATGTAGGTCCCGCTACACCTTTCTTTCTTGTGGATTTTATTTATATCTATAACTTTTAAGTATAATTATATAGTTGTTTTGTACCAGAAAAAAATAATCAACATTTTGAGTATCATTATGTTATAGAGTACAGTTTCATAAATATATATACTATCAATATCTATACTAATATTATAAAGCTGAAGAGTTTGTTTTGTTGAATGCGGTAACCTCAGAAACTACTGTTCCAAATTGAAAAATTCTGATAGTCAATTTATCGAGAAAGGCTATGGGCTAAATCACCTGCGTTTAGAGCTACCACGGCCATTTAATCATGGCTCATACAAAAATACAAATAACAAGCAAAGCAGCAGGCAAATACTAGTATAAAATAATCACTCAAAATCAAATCTATTACCATCAAGTTTACACATAATTACTTTAATTGCAATACACTCGAGTACATTTGTATGAGATTAATCATACACTGTCAATACGATTGGCGGGAAGTGTGGAATTATCAAAATGATCTCTTCATTCACTCAACACCTCGATCGTTGGATCTAATGGATTGTTAGAGTAAATAGATTGCAGCTTTAGGGTTGAGACTAAAAAAGGAAAATAAATAAAAAGTTGGGCGTGAGTTGTAATTAGTGTTGTGAGTGTTCTGTACATTTGCTTTTTGTTTGTGTTTACTGTGCTAGCATATTTAATCTTTATATAATGATTATTATTTATATTAAATCCTTTTATGATTATATTAACTAAAATTGTTAATATAGTTATTGAAAGTATTGCAACCTTAAACAAAAAATGAAGTATACAAAGATTTTAATATAAAAGTGAACGCAACTCATTCAGTTGAGGAATGTTTTTTGGATTTTCTAGTTTCTGCCCAATTTCGAAACATTGTGCGTTGAATTAAACTCAACAGTTTTAAAAAAAAAAATTTGGCGCATAACTTACCATTTGACCATAATATAAGCAAGTATAATAAACCTAACTTAAGTATATAGATATTCCATTTTTCACTCTCCAACTAAAATTCAAGGCATTAAGGCTAACTAAATTTCAAGGTGTTGAAAAGTGAAATATTGTTATCGTACCCAATCTAGATATGGACGAGAAAATGAAAATTAATCATTCCTTCTGATGGATACCGAATCTATTACAATAACGTTTACATTCAGAGGTGGTCTATAGCGCTACTGTGGCCTCGTATATCTAAACTTTTTTCACGTGATAATATCTCATAAATATTATAAAAAATGAATGATAATTCAGTCACTTTTACGGTATCGTAGTAAATATTAATATTATAAAACTAAAGTCCCTTCTTGGCTGAACCCGCTAATCTGAAGAACTACACTACACCAATCTACAATAATATAAACATCACCACACCACATTATACGTGCAAGTAATAAAAGAAATAAAATTTTAAAGAAATTACAGGTTTCGTCATGTTAAGGATCGTTTTAGATACTTTTTGTAACACTCGCGTTGTGCCGCGGAATGCTCTTAACTTGTTAATAGCATTTTGATATAAAATCTTGCGTTTTTGCGAACTAAGTATCTGAAAAGAATTAGTATTATTGAAGACATTTTAAAAGAAGGCCGTCGAGGTGCAGCGGCACAACGTTTCATTGAAAGAACGATGGTTGTTCGATTCTCAAAAGAGTTATGTATGTCTGGTAAGAAGGTGAAGGGCGTTAAGTTCCGCCGCTGAACACTAGGTTCTCTTCACCGGGATTGATTATTCGATCCCGCTACAGTAGGAAATACGTAAATCAAAACCTTTTGCAGCTTTTTATATCAACAGACGACAAATTTGTTTTTTTTTGTAGGTACTTGTATTATTTACATGACAAACTCTTTCGTTACTTAAGAACTGACACAACGGTATACAGGTATACTTAAAAAGTTTATATTTAACTCGTAGAATCAGTCGATAGAGTGTAGAAAAACACTAAGAGAGCATTTTTCAAAATTATTACGGAACAGAAAACAAAACCATGACTTTCCAATTAAATTCTCTTAGAATCCGCCCAATCAAAGTTGTATGCGACGCTTATTCCTTAATATAATAAACTAAATAACTAAAACAAACAAAATTGACTTTAAAATAATCACCAAATCAGTATTCGAAAAGTTTCTTCACACAAATCTAATTAGATTCACACTAAAACGAATCGAAATTTCCAACGCATCGTGTTAACGTTTTATATAACATTTTATATTTTGTCAAACAAAGTTTTAAACATTTTGGTTACATTTCACCATTGTTAGGTTTTTTATATAGAATAAGGCGTGTTAAACAAGAGAACACGATTATAGCCGTACGTGTATGGGTCACTGATTTTATCGAATATTTTCACTGATTTAAAAGGGTACTTCAACATTATTTACTTCTAAATATTATTATGAAGCTTTTTGAAATACCTATGCGTACAAGTGATAAAAGCTAAAGCGGGACAAAGTGGAGGAAGGAGTTCTAATTTATTAGTCTGGAGTCCCAATCGGAATAAGGAAAAAATTTTTAAAGTAATCAACATGATGTTCTCTGAAAACGCGACAGATCGAGGTTCGATTTAATATTTTCATTTTTTAGCTATGGTAACGAGACACAGCGTGGCGTTAAGTTCTGCTAATCAACCTGTAGTGCATTAAGATGTCTGAGGAAAGTGGTGAACGAAAGTATCTTAAAGAGAACCGATTATCTTGACATTATATATATAATTAGATTGTACAGGGATACAGTTTGAAACTAATAAAAAAAAAACCTACATATATACGTATAAGCTGTTCCATTATTGACTGATTGACTGATAGAAGAAGCACAGACGAAACTGTGACGTGGGATTGATGCCCTGAATAAATTCTCTTTATTTCTCTTCTCTGGAAGGGTGGTGTTGAGCTCCGCCACTTAACGCGCAGTGCTCAGTGCTGTAACTTATGATTTTTTTGCTTTAGACTGTAAGTAAAATATATTTAACAAATAATATGTTTTATAAAACATTTTAAACATTGATTTTCAAAATTGAATTCGTTCAAAATTGTAATTATTTTCTTTTTACGATTCAACATACATATAATACATATGTATGTAATCGTGTAGGCATATCTCCCGACCTGCTGCGTTCACCCCGGCTGCTCTCATTAGAGAAAGCTGTGATTTAATAAGTTGAAAGAATATGTGGAAATTTTAGAGTTCGTTTAAGAATTATAGATTTCTTTTAGCTTTAAAATTTTTCTTGTATATAGCTAGGTAGAAAATATTGTAAATCTATTATATTAACTGCGCCAATTATTAACAATTTTATTTTTTCACTTTTTTG
Organism: Heliconius eleuchia; assembly: GCA_018230625.1. Classification (NCBI taxonomy): domain Eukaryota; kingdom Metazoa; phylum Arthropoda; class Insecta; order Lepidoptera; family Nymphalidae; genus Heliconius; species Heliconius eleuchia. Next base: position 4,028 of record DWAP01002086.1, read on the forward strand.
CTAATCTACGTAAGCTTTATTGTTCCTTTTTGATTCTACATCCAAGTGTTGGAATATATTATTTATGACATTTGTGCTGCATATCTCAACCACTGTCATCAACATCAAATGACTTGTCTTTAGGTCGATCCTCATGTTTTTTAGGCTTTACTCTAGCACCATTGATATTTCCCAAAAGATAATAAATATATTAACAATAAATATATAATTAAATTTAAACGGAACACCTGGTATTTATAATCTCTCTGACGTTTTACCCAAGACACTTTTTCCATCGATATTTTATCGATTCCCCATATGTACGGTGATTGTTAATTTTTTATACATTACTATCTCACGCTGCGACGCCTCTTTCCTTTGAGGCACGTTACTTTAAAAGCTTACCGCTCAAGTATATATTATTAAGCTAAAATTGATGAAACAATATCCAATGAATAGTCATATAACGAGCAGGGAGGTCTTTTTTAGTGAAGACTTTACATTCTTGATATAAAATGTATATATAGTCATTAGTCACGATATCCTTGCCTTCTGAATTAGTCGTTGCGACGAAATCATTCCAAATTGACAGATCCTATAGCAATTATATATTTTTTTTCAATCAATTGACAAGTTGAAAGTTTTGTCTCTGATGAAATTCCGTATATTATATTGATATAAGGTTGATTTTGTATAAAATGTTGTATTTAGGTCGGTATTTTCGTTATTGGTCGGCAGCAAAAAGCGAATCGATAGGTTTTTGTGGCTCTCCGTGAGGACCACACAAGTTGGCAGATAACACGGAGTCTGTCCTGTCACTGTATGTACCTAACTATAGTTTAGTAGATATATATGTATGTTTGTATAAATCAATCAATGATGGATTAAGAATGTTTGGTTTTACAATATAAGCATATTTTTCAAGTATCAACTCAGGTCTCTTATTAGTTTATTTCAATAGATTAGCTTTTTGCATGAAATTATTATAATAGAATCCTAAAAACGCTACATACTATTTTAAAAGTATTGTAGTATATATAAAAAAATCTTACAGAGTAAAAAAACAATGCAAGATGAGCTTTGGTGTGAATGCGTGAATGACATATTAAAGTCTACGCTAATAAAGTTGCGAGTGACAAATTTTAAAATAATTCCTATTTTGTGGAGTTATAGACTACGAGACTATAATTCTATAAAATAGAAATATTACGCTTAACACCGAGCTTCGTGTGGTTCAATCTTTCACATACAAAAGAAAGTGAAAATAACTTAATTAAGGATATGAAAATATCTGTTCCATAATTCAGAATATGGGAATTTAAAATTCTCTTTCTATGTCTACTATTATATAAAAAAAAGTTAAATCCAAAACCTATCGTTCTTCCTTACAAGGTATATATTTTTTTAAATGGTCAAGTCAAATTTAGTTTTCTAAGACATTCAATTTTGATAAAAGCTTTGTCTGTTGTCAATAAAAATATTCAATACCGATTTGCCAAACGTAATTTTGAGTACATTACAATTCGCAAATATCCACGCAAAAAATGTACGATTTTTCTCATACCTACCTACCTTATACAAGTAACGTATGAATCAAGTGTTATCACAACATCGGCTATTCATTTAGAGCTATTAACATCAAAATCGGTACAGTTTTTCGTTCCTTATTTAATTCTTTAAGAACTTATTGATATTTCAAATCTTTTTGTTTATATGATTTTATATGATTTTTGAAGGTCTCTTCCGTTGCTTTAAGAGCGTGGTTTCCATAGCACATTAGTTATTTACCTTTGTTCCATATAATGGTAGTCGCTAGTGATCAATCATTTGTCACATCGAACGATAATCATGATTTGTGTGTTTGTTTGTGTGCAAAAACACCGTCCGTTGAATGAAGGGGGAACGTTAAAGATGACGTGAATTTATAATGTAAATATGATATTTTGTTACTTAATCATCTACATGAATAAATGAAGCAATATAGAGTTCTGCTGTTTCAGTTCTTTTTAATAATAAGAACAAATTGAATATCATTTTTCGATTTTTATTTTTATTCTGCTATTTAAATTGTACAGACTAATAAGTAAAACTTAATTAGGAATTATAATTGTAATACCTGGAAGTTTAATTAATATAAGATATAAAGATTTTTAGTTAATTCTTGGAGAAGAAAATATGTTTTTCTCTATTTAAGTTTTAACAATAACCTAACCTTTCTTTTTCGGCGGAGAGAATCTAGTGTTAGGATATTCCTTTCGCACTGCTTATATTTCGAGCTTGTTGAGGATATTAAATTAATGAATTCCACCAAATGAAAATCAAACTCAGAACTGTCGCACTTACTGTATAATAATGGCTTCGAAATATGAATTTATAATAGATTCCCGATATATGCTTCAAAATTTTGAAAAACCAATTAAAAATTATACGACAGGTGAATTGTATCGCTATTAAAGCACGAGGCAATGTATCATAAGAGCCGTCAAAGCATGATTTATATCGACGATCGACAGTTTTTCAGGACATCTTAGCATTATATTTTTGCCAGGTTGTTACATTATAGTGTCTCATTAAGATGTTATATTTTAAAAGCGATGCATTGTTGTAGGGCTAGGAATTTCGATTATTGATGTTTTTTTTTGGGTTTTACTTTGTATCCCGGATATAGCAGGGTAGACAGGGAGAATCTAGTGTTAATTGCATTCCGTTTCCAAAATTTCGCTCAAAGTTAAATACATTGTGAGTTAAATGGCGGGGTTCAACTTTGCGCTTTGCTTTGTTACCAAATAATAATTCATTAGGTACCCCGAGAGGAAATTAAACCCACAACCGTCGCGTGTACGGTTAGTCGCCGCTGTTCCACTTATGTGGAAAGTCGGCAGCGGAGCGTTTTAACACTAAGTTCCTTCTAAATACAAAGGTATTTGAGGGGAAAGCGTTAAGCTGATTGACTATAAGTATTATTAGGTTAACCACTGAACATAAAGATCCAAAAATGAAAATGAGTAATGTACTCAATATACAACAAACATGATAAACGAGGTGACGGAATCAGTTATTTATGAATACGAGAATACTTGTTCACAGGACACAATGGTTTTACATCCAAATAACAGAAGCCGTTTGTAGGGAGACTATAAAGTTTTAAATAAATGCAGGACAGAAAGAAAATAGACATAAAACACTAAATGCTTAGGAGAGCAAATGCTTTGTTTTTAAACGGATTTACATCAAATATGTTTAGTACCTATACTAAATTATATAATTAACTTTAAAACTATTCAATTATATAAATATTTACACTAAATTATATAAGTGAAATAGAAAGTATTTTTCCAGTTCCCGTAAGAACAGCTTTTACAACGAAGAATTCGTTGTCAATTTTTCGAAATTCGAAAAATTTACGACCTATTTAAAAAAAAACACTTTGTAATTCCAGAAGTTTCGTCTGTGCATTGTCTGTCAGTCACTCACAAAGTAATACGTACAAAGTAAGGTGCTATTAAAAAAGTCTTTGCATTTTTTCTCCATTTCACATTTATTTTTTAGTGTTATATATATAAATTTGGTATTTCAGCAGTTCCTGAGTTCTAAGTGTTCAACCGAACAAGTTCTTCAACTTTATAACACAAATCCAGAAGAATAGATAGATATAAAGGATATATGATACATTTTCCATGCTTACATATATCATACAATTTAGGTGATTCTACAAGATATTAATAAGACAGTCCACGTAGTATTTGCAATTCACACACCTTAAGGGTCAATAGGTCGGATCGGTAGCTGAGATGATGCGATACGATATCGTTTCGTGGCAAAGGTCGAAGCGACCATTGTAAGACGAACAGCGTGCAGTCCCTTTACTCTGTTTTTTTTTATATAAACTTATTCAACGTATCGATATCTTAAGATTTGCTTTGGCGGTATAGTAACATTAATCTTGTTTAATATGTGAAAATATTAACTTTTAAAAAAGGCAGCTTCACGCTATAGCTAAAACATAGTGTCAAGACTCTCCGTTCTTCGATTCTTGCCTGAATTTGACAATGTGCTAGTGCGTGTTGATTAACGGAATACAACGCCGCACCTTGTTCTGTCAGCGCGGTGAAATGATCAAATATATATTTTTTAATTTTATTCTTCTCAAGTGATGATTATAAACATACTGAGGACTCTCCCCCACTACCAACTATCAGGGATAAAAAAAAGACTTTTTTGTCCAGTTATATAAAAGAAACGCAAAACCTTTTAGTTTTCTTTTGATGTTTGCAATAACAGCGACCTGCCTGTAAGCATGTCCAACTTCACCATAACCGCTTCTTGTTAAATAAATCAGATCTGTCCATACAAAAAATATTACTTAAAATCGATTGATACAAAACTAAAACATTATATTTACTTAAATTACCGATATCGGTATATCAAAGAGACCCATCCATTGTCCAGAACATTAACCGTACATACCAAAATAAATCGAAAACTAAATCCAATAAAATAGCGTTTTTGCGCAACGTCCGACTAATAAACAAATACAGTACAATAAACAAAAGCTAATTGTTCCATACAAAAAGGAACAACATTCGATTACCGAGTGAGGCATTGATAACGAAATGTCGATTATGATCGATGATTTCAAAAGAGTGAATGGGTTTTTTTTTGATGATAAATAATTTATTTTTGGTACAGCTTTTTGGCTTCACGTTATTTTTGCGTTGAATATCTCGGTGTAGACAAAGGCATAAAATTTTGCGATATCTTGTATCGTATCGTTTATCTGTCATATTTGTATGAACTTATCATAAAATCAACGGCCGTAGGATGTTTGGTCTAATAAAAAACTTTAGTTTAAAGATCCAGGCTAAATTTATATACATAAATAGTTTGAATTATATCTTCTTGTATCAAATATCTGAGATATGATTATAAAATATATTTTTGATAATACATAGATTTGTCTGTGATAAGATTGTTAAGAAATTTTCTATATAGTTCAGATATGCATTGTGTAAGTATATTAATTTAGATGTAATCTTTATAAGGTATTAGAATTTATAATAAAATATTTCTTATTTTTATAATTTTTTTTTCGTCAAATCTCGACGCGGTGCAGCGTCCGATTGTGACCGCGATGGTTGTGAGTTTGATTCCCACTTAGAGGAGGAATAATTTTCTTTCCTCGTTTTGGTATCAAGACAAAGAGGGTTAAGTTCCGTCACTCAACACCCAATGTGTCGAAAATTAGGCGGAAAGTAACGAACGGAGTGTCATACCACTAGGTTCCTTTTGCCTACCCTGCTCTGAGCGGGATACAGAGTGAAGATAATTACGATAAATCTTATTTCACGCTATCATTGCCGCTATATATGTATGGAAAATGATATACTGCAACATATATAATAATTCAACTTACGGGTTTATATTTTTATATAATTTTCACTATGTTTTGCTGCAATATTCGACTACGTGACCAACCACTGTAGATTTATATTCAAAACAGAAATACAATATATTTAATACAATTGTTTTTTATCCCAATTTCAGATAGCGACAAAGTATTCCGCACTACATAACACTTTTTTACTTCACGCTGTATCCTGCGCAGAGGGAACCTGGGAAAAGTTCGTTTCGTGTAGTTCCCCACTTTCTGCCGAATTGTTGAAGCATTGAATCAACTCACAACAACAGGAACTCAACGCCGCGCTTTGACTCGAGAGCTTAGATTTTATCCTGCGTGAACACACAACTCGGTACACGTGTAGATACGACGCATTATTTAATATCTAAATTAGCTCATTTATATTTTTGATGGGATTTATAAATAAGTAGTCCCATCATAACCTGCTCTTTACAAGAACTTACAACATATTCAAAGAAATCTGTAAATGCATTAATTTAAAAATTATGATGACCGTCGATTGAGGCCGTCGAAACTTTCCTTCTGACAATGTTTGAATGTAAATGCGAGTATTGTGAATTCGATTCCCACACAGGGATTGATTATATATTTTTTTCATTTCTCCACTCTGGGATACTCCGGGATACGAACGCTACTCTGCAAGAATTGCCTCGAAAATTCGGCGGAAAGTGAGGAACGGGATGTCTTAACACTAAATTCCTTCTGCCAACACTTTCATGCGGGATAAAACGTGAAGCTGCTTTGTAAAATCTAGGGATAGTTACATATTTAAAAGCAGACGGGGCGAGGTATATGCCTCTAAAACTCGGAGGACAGTAGGCAGGTTCCCAGGTTCCCTCTGCCTTCATATACAGTGTGAAGCTTTCAGATATTTAAACGTATAGATAGAAATCGTAAAAGCAAACCATGTGTTCTGTTAATTAATAGTAAAAAGTGAAGAAACTAAGGATTCCGCATTTAACAATAAAATGTATATGTGTTTTCATAATAATTCAATTATTTTAAAATATTAATATTCCGTTTATTTGTTTTTATACTAAGCGTGAATAGCCTTTTTGGCACCTCCTCGCGTTTCCACGCATTGTGGGGTAGAAAAATGGTACTTAGTGTTAAAACACTCCGCTCTATTTTTCGTGTAATTTTTGAGGCATTACGCTCCAAGTCGGCGAACTCAACGCCGAGTTTAAACACTTGGCAGTATTTCACTATCCATATGGAATCTCAATATAAGTTCCATATGGAGAGTAAGAGAGTATTTTAAGTAAGTGTATTATAAGAAAATAAATTAATATAAATTATTTAATAGATTATTACTTTTAATTGTTTTGTTTGCTTGGGTTAATTCGAATACTTATACTCTTATACAGCGTGATATATTAAATATTAACTTTCCCTTTCCAGTAACTTAAACCATGTCTACAATAACCATGTTCTGTGCCCCCAATAGAAAGGACATAAATAAACCACAATGCATTCAGTCTGTCACATTAAGAGCATAATAAACGGAAAAATATCCCGACAGTGGCCGCCGACGCAAAACACCGACCGCGATATTTTGACGACAAACGATTATACCCTACTCCGCTTATATAAATTCTTTAAATAAATTACTTATTTTTAAGGTAATAATTGATCTTAAAAGTAATGTATGTATGGGCGCGATGGTTGCGAGTTCTATTCTTACTTAGAAAAGTAGATTGTTAGATAAAATGCAGCGCTTAATTTCGCTACCTAATGAAATAAGAATGAAATGGCATGTACAACGTTCTAGCGTTTTCACTTTAAGAATGAAAAGAATAGTATAAGCGTAACTAAACGCTGCTGTTGTAGATTTGCATCGAAATTTTGTGGTTCAGTTTCTGGATAGACCATTACAGCGTCGAATTTCAATAGTCTTATTTGAATTTTCATTTTATTTCAAGTAGAAGTCGATAACGGATAGGCATAACCAATTTTCAGCAAAATACTGGAGAGAATTAAAAAAAGTATTACAACAAATGTATGGATGGACAAACTGTTATTTCAAATAATATTAGTAGATATATTAGATGAGTTCCATCGAAGGCATCAAATATTAAGCATACAACGTCAGCTATGTGACTGCTTGAATCATATTCGGCTTTTTGTTAAAACGCCAAACTTAGTTATTCCTTTTGCCAAAATGTCTGCAGAATATAGAAAAATTTAGATGAAGACTTTTCTGAAAAAGTATTAGTTTTTTATAAATCTGTAAAAAACCTTTAAATATTTTTGTTATAAAATGTTCTTATTTCTTTTTCAGCAGAGTACGCAGCGGCACATCATAAAATTCTAATAGTCTACTGTAAATGCGCCAGTTGTAGGTTCGATTCACACTCAGGAGAATGTATTATTATAATTTCCATTTTTTTTATTGAATAACAAAACTCAACTTTATCTTGTGATCAGAGCGAGAAAATGTAAATGTAATTTTGCCGAGTAGGAGTCAAACGCAGAATTTCGTTTACGATGCACATGCTGTGCCGCTGCGCTACGACGGCCTCAATCACTAAATCTTAAAACAATATTCCCTTCACATTAACCAAACTAAAAGTTTCATCTAAATTTTTAAACTAGTCTTTAAAAGCATCTGACTGCATTTCATAGCTAGCATCATATAAGTTTTTCGAGGGTACACGGCCGCAGGCGCCGGACGCTACGAACGGCGTCTCTAATATCAAATTGATAACTCGCTTTTTGTGTCATACACCGAACACATAAACATGTCATTATTGACACTGATCAATTAATGTGAGCTTAGAGCTTTTTGCGAGATTTGCGTTTTGAATTCAATTGAACTTGGATTTTGGTTTTAGGATAGGCAGAGGCAACGTATTGTTGTAATACACTCCGTTCCTCACATACTGTTCAATTTTAGAGAAAATGAAAATAAAAAAAGTGCGAATTGAATCAATATGGTTATTTTAATTTGAAAAGATGAATTATTAATTGTTATATTAAACGTTACGCGGCGATGAGTTCCGCCATTCTATGTCTTTAAAAAGCATATGGCATATGACTTGACTTTTAAGCTGCCATAGGCGGTTTTAATTATATTATTATATAATCAATACACCTTCAGGTTACATTAAATATTAAATAATTTATTGGCATAATGTCGCTCCGGCTGGATCAAATTTAAATTACTTCATACGTCATCTTTTTTAATTTTTTTTAAGCAATAACTGTCGTAGAACTTGATATGCAATCATTTAAACTGTGCATAGTACATTAATTATTGATCTTTTCCATATTTTTGTAATTAATTTTTTTTTTATTTTGTTACAGGTAAGCAACAGAAAAATATGAACAAAATTTTTTAAAGTTTCAACCCGAAAACAAAGTAAGTCTTATTTTTGTATTTGGGAGTCACAAATATTTTAACCTTTTTTAAATTTTCTATGATACATTAAGAAAAGATTATCTTTTCAATGTTTTTAAGAGGCGGGGGCTCGAGTTGTGCTACAATATTTTCTGGAAATTAAATATTTGCTTAAATTTATGTCCCTGCGCTCTGGTGTCGAGGCAAAGGGCGGCGTTGCACTCAACACGCAATGCCTCCGGAATTCGGCGGTAAGTGGAGATCGGAGTGTCTTAACACTAGGTTCCCACTGCCTACCCTTCTGTGTGCAGGATACAGCGTGAAGCCGATTTATTTTATTTTTATATAACAGGGCAGAGGGAATATAATATTAAATCACTCCGTGCCTCACTTTGCGCTCCATTTTCTAAACATTGTGTGTTGAGTGGTGTTATATTATATTACTAGAGCGAGAAAATAACATATCATTCCAACGAGTGTGAATCAAACCTACCACCACCATAACGGCCATAACGGCCTCACTTAGCTAATAAACTGCAATAAATATGTGAACATAACCATAAGAATTATACATAATTATATCAATAGAAGAAATACATATTTTTTTTCAATTATAAAATCCCACTACAGTTTTTGTGAAACCGCCCATCACTTACGGTATATTATCACAGATAGACATCTCCCTTAATAGCCATAAGCCAAACAGTTAATTTGTAATGTCCAAAGTGCATAATTCATTTAGAAGGCGTTATTTTTCGACCTTATCGCCTTATCTCAGGGTTTAACAAGAGTGATTAATACGACGCGCCTGAGGAGGACCTCTTTACTGTATAACACTGCCGAAATGCGTGTAACTATTTATTATGTTTTATTGGATTTGAATCTTGGTCCGGTTGAATTGGTGCTGAATATGTACTGTATTAAGTAATATATAATATTTTAATATTTTTTTAGTTTCACGATGTATCCTGCATACAGCACGATAGGTGGAGGGAATTTAAAATTGACACTCCTCACCTTCCGCCGAATTTTCGAGACATTGTGTAACGGAACAAAACGAGTTGTTCTCTTGATTTCTCTTGAAAATTGTTCTTTCTTCCTAGTGAGAATAGAATGAAGTATATTGCATTATTTTTATAAAATTTATACATATTATTAACACTATAAATAATTACAAACATCAATTGAATAACACTAATGTGGTTTTAAACACGAAAGGTTATCGGTTCGATTCCCACTCGAGGATATGAAATATTAATAATCTTTTCCATATACATTATTGAAATTGATTTTAAGAAGGTACGTTTTATACTTACGTTTTTTTTTAAAGTAGGTATGTATGTATATTTAACAACATAAAATATTACAACACCACAATGAAAAAAAACTATTTATGCATTTATAAATTTGTTTCATCATTATTGTTATTATTATTATTTTTA
>DWAP01002087.1:0-14207 GCA_018230625.1 Heliconius eleuchia
ATATATATATATATATATATATATATATATAGGTACAAGTTAACCGAGGCCAGTAGTGGCGCAGGGCACTAGCGTGTAACTTAAACGGACGGATTGTAGGTTCGATACCCGCACTAGAAAATATTAAATATTTTCATTGCCTGGCTCTGGTAACGAGGCAAAGCGCGGCGTTAAGTTCCGCCACTCAACACGCAATACGTCCTAAATTCGGCGGCAAGTGCGAAACGATGTGTCTTAGCACTAACTAGATTGTCTCCGCCGCCTACCCTGCTATTTGCGTGAAGCTAAAAAAGTTAGCTAATGTATTTTCATATTGGAATCGGTTAAATTGTTCATTATAATTCTCTATGGGTATTAAATTTATCATATAATCTAGAAGATTAAGACTTACAATATTTTACTTTTTTTATTCCAGCCACTGAGCTCGCATGCGGCGAAGATTTCGGTTACGATGGAGTTATTGGTAAAAGAATATTTTTTTGTTTAATCCTATAATTTCTATATTTATTAAAATAAAGATGTTATTAAATCAGCTTCACGCTATATCCCGCAAACACTACACAGAGGAAACTTAGTGTTAAGACACTTCGTTCCCCACTTTTCGCCGAGTTATGGATACATTGCGAGTTGAGTGGCGGAACTCAACACCGCGCTTTTCCTCGACACCAGATCGAAGATATGGAAATATAAATGTAAATGAATATTTCATTTCCTAGAGTGGGGAACGAACCCACAATCAATCGATTTTACACTTTGTGCCCCAGCGCCATGACTAGCCTCTATATTTAATCATTATCTTTTTCTTTTTTTATAGGTCCTAATTATTGGGGTGAAAAATTTCAAGAATGCAGAGGCAAGCACCAAAGTCCTATTAACATAAACATACTACGCGTCAAACAGGTTGCTTTACCAGATATCGTTTTCATCGGTTTTGACGACCCAATAGATGATGTTCACGTCTCGAACAACGGACATACAGGTAAATTGGTTACATTGAATACTGTGTTAACTTAGTTTGTCCTCAGCATTGAAATTACTTAATGATTTTAGAGGAATGTAGTTTTTTTTTACTTTGCCACAAAGAAACGATTCATAAAAATCAATGCGAAAAATGCAGACTACTAACTGTTTCAATTGTTCCAAATGATAAATCTGAGTCAGATTCAGTCAAATTTATATTATTATTCATAATAATTTTTATTTAGTCTATAATTAAGTTAATAATTAAATACTTATTTTCAGTTTTAATTGAGGTTGAGAACGAACCACATCCTCGTGTCAGCGGTGGTCCTCTCGACGGCGCATATGTTTTCAGCCAGATGCACTTTCATTGGGGGGACAATGACACATTTGGTTCAGAAGATAAAATTAATCACAGAAGGTGAGCGTAATTTAAGAATAATGTATACATACCAAGTGGGAGTCAAAATATTTTGTTTTTAGCTTTCCCGTACATAGCGGGGCAAGCGGGGTAACCTAGTATAAAGACACTCTATTCCGCCGAATTTTCGATAAAAAAAATTCTGGCATTACATATTGAGTTGCGGAACTCAACGCCGCACTTTTCCTTGTTAAGAGATCGAGGTATTTGTAATATTACATATTTAAATATGTGATATTAAATATTTAATTTCATATGGAATATCAGAATATTAAGTGTTCGAGCGGGAGTCGAATTCACAACCTATCGCATTTACATGCGATTATGCTCCTGCGTCACGACTGGCCTCGAATTATATTAAATTTGTTACAAAAAACTTAAAATGATAAGGTAAAGCTAAAAAAAATTGTTTTTAATTTTTTTTAATAAACAGTTTTCCTATGGAACTGCACATGGTGTTTTATAAGGAAGAATACAAATCGGCAAAATCTGCGATGAAGTACTCTGACGGACTAACGGTTCTTGCATTTTTCTATGAGGTAGTTAATTCATTCAAATTGTTTTAATAACTTAATTAATGTGTCTTATATTTTAAATATCCTCACAAAATTTGGAGAACAAATTGCATCATAAGCCTCGCTTTAAAACTAAAAAATAAACCTATGTTGTGTTATAAAAACTATTATATATATATTTTACTTATTTAGAAAACGTATAAAAATTTAAACGTAGCGGGACTCGAATCCGCGCCTCCTGGAAACCGACCAGGTTGGTCTCCAGGAGGTCCCTGGTCCCTGGTCCTGCTACGTTCAAATTTTTATACGTTTTCTAAATAAGTATTTTTCTTTACTAAGTGTGGAATAACACTTTAAAAATGTTTAAATATATATATTTCTTTAAATACAACAAATTTTGTGAGCAAAATCAAATACATCCCAAAAAGACTAATTACTTAATGAGAACGTTGTGGCACAGTGGCACAAGCGTGTGACCTTAAGCGACGGTTGTGGGTTCAATTATTACTTATCACTTTATTCTATACATAAAAAGGTATGTGATTCATGACACACCATTCTCCACTTTTCGCTTGATATTGAAACATTGCGTGTTCCAATATCAAGCGAATTCAAATTCTGGTAGGACTAACTCCACAGAGTTGAATTATTCCGGTCAAGCATTTAACTCCACACTTAGTCCTACCAGAATGGGAAAATTATATTAGTAATTCCTCAAGTGGAGATCAAACCCACGATCATCGCGTTTACAGTTAGATGCAACGAGTCCACACAAGCTTCGACTGTGGGCTTAATATTATATTATATTTATTTATATATATTTTATTAATTTTATTATTATTATATCCAGTTGGACCGTCACCAGCATCCAGCCTACGATGACATAACATCTGCTCTTTCAAATGTGACGGAACCGCACACCAGTGTTGTGATGAGCCAGCCATTTTCCTTCTTAAACATTCTACCCTTAGACTTGCGAAGATATTTCACTTACAAAGGTTCCTTGACCACTCCGCCGTGTTCTGAAGTGGTGATATGGCTCGATTTTGAACAACCAATAAGATTGACTCATGACCAGGTAAATATAAATCATATCGGCTTCACGCTGTATCCCGCACACAGCGGGGTAGGCAGAGGGACCCTAGTGTTAACATACTTCATTCCTCATTTTTTGGCGATTTCTGGAGACATTGCATGTTGAGTGGAGAAACTCAACGCCGCGCTTTGTCTTGATACCAAAGAGAAGAAACGAAAATATAAAGAAATATTTTCATTTCCTCGAGTGGGAATCAAAACCCACAACCACTCGCGTTCATTGTCACATACTGCGCGACGACCGCTCTTTAGTTCAAGAAATATTTTTTCTAAGAAGCAATTATCTGAAACGTCATAGTGACAGAAAGTTAGTTTATTTAAAGAAAGTGTTCTAGATAATCAACAAAATTACTGCTATTTAAGTACAGCGAATTAAAAAATATATATTTCGAAAATTACCCTAAAACTTGGGTAATTTGAATAAACATTAAACATATAAAATTTATCTTAATTTTTTTACAGATAGAATCGTTTAGAGAATTACGTTCAGCAACAGGGAAAATAAGACATAACTTCAGACCGATACAGCCAATTGGCGATCGTGTGGTATTTTACAATGTGGATAACAGTTACTATAGTTATAATGAAGTCGATGAGCCTGAGCAAAACAGAAAGAAAGGCCGCAGTGGTGCCAGTAAAAATAATATTAACAATTTAATATTTATTTTCATCCTTGTAATATTATTACGTATATAAATGAATTTTCTCGAAATGCATAATTTTAATAGAAATAGATTTCAATCATAGTTAAATTTAGTTAATTTTTAATCTGTCTACCAGTTTGTGCTTGCCTATGTAGATAAGAAATATCAGATAAAATTAATTACTAAATATTAAATAAAATTAATTACTATACCGCTGTCGCAACATTTCATTTAGGTATAAATATTAATTAGACAAAAACTATTTAATGAACTGAAAATGAACTAACTGTTTTGAACTCTCTAAAAAAACTACATTTATGTTAAGAGGGAAGTAAATAATCTATTTATAAAATAAATAAACCAGGAAATTCTCTTTTCCAATACAGTGGTATTGTTTTCTTGTAGTGTGATTGTGGGTTCAAATCTAATTTAGAAAAATAATTGTCTAATATGCTTACTGGCCTTGTTTAACAAATTGTGGGTTCAATCAAGTAATGTCTGAATTATGAAATTCTATCTAATATAAAAAATGTGAGAGATTTATGTAAAACTAAATTTTTAAAAAGTAACTGTGCAAAGGCTTGTGCATGCATTTGCAAAGTGTTTAATTTAGTATGCTTAATGAAATTTATTATCTTAGTCATTAGTTGTATCAATTGCTACATGTACTTCACTTTGTATGTATGATGTTAATATGATTTTATTATTTATATTTTTTTAGAAATATACGTAGAACTGTGATAAAGAAAACTTATTTTCTTGTTAGTAAAGTTGTAAAATAAATTACAATACTGAGTAAATGTATATTTAATTTTTTCCTGATCAGTATTTTGTGTAGCACTGTTAGCTGTGTAGTGAATACTAGGACAGGACTAAATATGACTGCCAAAGTTGACTGCCAAGCTTCACTAGTCGGAGAGGCACTATAGAATGTGAATACAACACTCACTTTGAACATAAGTTTGTATGTTTAAGTATTCAAGGCAAAGCCATATTTAATTTTACATTTTTTTTTCATTTCTCCCCAATAGCAGGTTCCTTCTTAAGGAAGAATTTAGTATCAAGATGATTTGTTCATCTCTTTCTGTTCAAATTTCAAGCATAGTGTTAAGGGGAGAAAACATTGTTAGGTGATAGAACTCAAGTCCACACTTGTGTGGCCAGACCGGCGAAATAAAGATTGGCCCGTACTGGAAATCTAGCATTCTGACATAATGAAAAAATAAAAATCCAAAAGAATTGCATTTGCCATGAAATGATTTTGGATTGTGGTGATCCAAGCCAAATTATTATATAAAGTCATCTCATTATTTTAATCAATTTATTCATAAAAAATATTTTACATATGCCAATTATCATTTCACAAGCAAAATTTTATTGTTAAAACATATTTTGCCCTGATACATGAAATAAGAAGTTAAACTTACTTTTTTAGAACACATCAAAAAAATATACATATCAAGATGAACTTTTAATTTGTTTTCTAAAAACGTATTTTTCTTTCTTAATTAAATAAGAAATAATATTTTAAAATGTTAAGAGGTTAATCTTCATCTACTTGCTTATTTTCATTTAAAGATACCATAGCGCTTAAATTTTCTTCATTACCCTCTTTAAGGCGTTCCCATATTAATTCTGCAATTGCTTTTTGTGTTCTTCTCTCCAATTTTTCTAACTTTTTAGCAACATCTCTTTTTAAATCCCAATCAGGTTTTCGAGGGGCTAAACTTGAAATGTCTAAATCTTGTAACACTACCTGAAATATTGTATAAAATATTTTATGTTATAATGTAACTAAGACAATGGCTTTGGTATATGAAAGATATGAAAAAAGGATGGAAAGCAAGATCAGCGTAAATGGTAAGAAAGAGGCGTGGACTACCCCGCTAGAGATAAAGTATAAAATTAAGTCATACATACATATATAAAATCATTGTTAGTGTTAGTTAATTAAGTTTAAATTGATGTAAAAGTAAAATTTTGTTATGTTAGATACATAACAAATTTTTACTTTTACATCAGTAGAATACATATTACATTTACAATTAACATTACCATGGGGCTTTACCCACATGGTCCAATTGAAGTAACTAAGACACACACACATGCTTTTTTATTGCCAGGATTAATTCTGAGCACAGCAAGGGAAACATCGAAAGATAATATGATATATATAGAATGTATCATTAATTCATTTATAGAATGTACTAATAATGCAAATGGTTGTGGGTTCAATCCCCACTCGAGGAGATAAATTTTCATTAAAATTTAAATTTCCATTTCTTCACTCTGGTGTCGAGGCAAAGCGCAGCATTGAGTTCTGCCACTGAACATGCAATGCCTCCAGAATTCGGCAGAAAGTAGGAAACGAAGTGTCTTAACACTAGGTTCCCTCTGCCTACCCTACAGTGTGCGGGATACAGCGTGAAGCTGATTTAAATTTAATTTGATTTTTTAATAATATACATATTTTTGTCAATTACCTTTTCTTTGCCTGCTTCAACTAAATCTTTTACTTCTTCATCAACTAACGATGGCTCTGCATCCTGTAACTTTTCTTTTTGTAAAGATTCATCTTGAGGTTTGTAACTTCTAAATTTAGGTCTGAAATTTTTTAAAAAATATAGAATAGTTTCAGAAATACACAACATATTATAATTATATATGACTAAAAGATATCGTACTTTGGAAGTACCATAGGCTCTGACTTTGATGTGCATTCTGAGGTACTGTCACTGTTTGTTGCTTTTCGTTTAAGATTTTTAAGCTTTTCTTTCCTTTTTAAAGCTTGTTCTTCTAAGTTACCAACACCTTCCATGGTATCGAGAACTACCATAGTTGTTATTTGGGTTACACTTTAATGTTTTTGTACATGATACTGTTTTAAATTTAAATAATCATATGTATTACGTATAATTTCAGCGAATAGACTGTAAATATTCGAAATAAGTTGATATGAGTTATTAAATTTATTATTTAACTATATTATTAGCTGAAAATAAACAAAAAGTTTCTGTTTTCACTTTTATGTTAGGTTACCTATATAAAAGAAACTAAATTAGCATTAGCATTGACATTTGACATAGGACGACATTGATTTATAACCATAAACAATTAGACACTAGATAGAGTAGATAAAAAAATTGTTCGTTATAGAACAATATTTAGTAAAATCGATATGTGTTATAGAAGAGATATAAATTTCGACTCGAATGAATTTGATTAATTGTTGATATATACTCACATCGACATACAAACATAATGTCAATATATTAATTGAATTGTGTATCGAAATTAAAAATATACAGAACACCATTAAAATATATTTATAACAAAAAAATATATAAACAACATATCTGCGACATATGGATTACTCCACATTTTATGAGTTTTTTTTGTAATTACTTTAAAATTATTATTAGTCACTAATAATTTCATAAAAATACAAATAAGTATAAGTTAAGTATAATTATTATTTTGAAAATTTTACTACCAAGTAAACCAAACAAATATTGCTTAGATGCGGGATTGCAGTAGCGTTGGTTACCAAGCATGATGCCATGTCCCTGAATTATTGTATGGTTATTCTAATTAGTGTAATATCGCTTATATGTAATGTTCATTCTAACAAATAAACTATATCTAGTTCTATGTAACAAATCTGATTCCTCATATAAACTGTGTCCCCTTCTCCTCTTCATAATATCCGCGCCGTAGAGCCATTCTGATGCGGATCTATATTAGGTTCCGATATTCTCGTATATAACATCAACTTCACACTATATCCTGTATCATGCTTCACACAGCAGGATAGACTGAGGGAGTTTAAGTGTCAAGACACTTCGTTCAGCATTTTCAAAATTCAAAGTGAGAAAAAAAATATATAATATAGGTAGCTATTTAATGATAGAGCGAAAAAAATATATTAACAAATAATATAACAAATGTAGCGTTTTCATAATAAAACTCACGCAAATTATTTCAAAATATTAAATAAGATATGTGAGATATACATTGTTATATTTGTTACTATATTCACTGCGATCAATTTAACCAAAGTTAACAAGATCCATATTTTATCTTGTGTCGTTAAAACATAAAAAAATAAATATAATTTACTGCCAGGATTTGAAATGAAATGCAATTCAGATTACAACAACAAATGTATATTTCAAATATAGTTATTAATGTATATAATGACCAATTCATTATATAAATAAATTTAAAACAGGTACATATAAATGTACGTACGGCTATATCTTTACGAACATTTTACAATAACATTTGTACCTACTGCTTAATTTCTATAAATTACTTAAGTGCAGTGTTAAGGGTGTTTTTCCAGTTATTATTGTTGTTGTCGTTCCTATAATGTTGTTAAAAGTTTTTATTTTCACTATTATATACATAAATAATTTGTACATTTGTATTTGTATGCACAACTATCTGTTACACTATAGTAGGTACTATTCAATAAGAGTAGGTATGCTATATAAGCCAATAGTATTTCACTAGATCTATTATATAACTTACATTTAAATTATTTATCTACTTATGGCAAAATATTTGTATTAAATAAATAATTATATTGTATGTGAACATCTTCTTATGTTAACATTTTTTGTAATATTCTTTTAAATCAAGTTCCTATTAAATAAAAATTATATATTTTTACAATATCATAAGTCTTAACATGATTGATCTCAACTGTTGAGTTTCTTGCCAGCTGATCTCAGCAGGGTTGCATACTAACATTTTTTTACTTACTACTGACATTTTTATGTATATTGACGATTCGTGCCCAATTGGATAAAGAATATTTCGATGTTGAGTAAAACAATATTTTATAAGAAACAATACTTACAAAATAAATTTTAATGAATGAATGCTTTTAGTGATTTTTTAAAGAGAAGCTCATGAGAATTTTTATTTGTAGAAATAAACCATGTATGTATCCATGATAGTATATCATTTTTTTTTATAAATGTTCTTAACTTAAATGTTCCTTAAGTGGTCTTTCTTACATGTCTCCGACTATCGAATGCTAGTCTATTGGAAACATTATTTACTGTAATACCGTGATTCAAAGATAATACTTTAGATACGATATTAAGATCTTCTTGAGCTCTCGCGTTAATGTTTGTTTTAGCTAATAGCTGTTTCAATTCCGCATCGCGACTGAATTGATTAAATCTATTTGATGGAGTAATCCTATTGGAAAAGGGTACTTCAAATGTATTGAATCTATTATAATTTTGATTGTTAATACCTAAATTTCCAACACCGCTTTCATGGCGAAACACGCGATTTCCCTGTTTTAATCCCAGGTGATCATCAGGTCGTAGTTGATTTGTGAGTTGAAAATTAGGTATTTGATTTACGCTTTGCACTGTGTTAGACTGCAAGAAGTTGCCAATACCTTGCGGCAAATGATTTTCTTGTAAAGGGAACTGATTGGGTTGCTGATCTCTTAAGTGTATTAAAAAATCAACCGCCTCTCTGTTTGGAAGTTGCTGTTGGGGAGCTACTGTGTTGGTTTGTTCCAAAACAACACTCGGTTGAACAATAATTTGAGAATTATGGGATCTTAAGTTATTTTGGCTTGAAATAGGATTTTGTGTGACAGATTTGTGGATATTGAAGTTGCTCTGTATTTGATTGCTTGGTAGTTGTTGCTGCTCTCCTATGAATTGTTGTCGCTTAAGCTGTTCTTGTTCAAACAAAGCTTGTTGTAATCTTTGAGCTTCTTTTTGTTGCAACAGCAGTTGTTGATTCCTTAAAAGTTCCTCTTGTTGTCTTTGTTGTATCTGAAGTAGCCGAAGTTGCTGTTCTAATATTCTTTGTTTCTCTTCCAGTTGCTTTTGCAGAATTATTTGCTGATTAATAAATTGATTTGATGGTCCATTTGGTACATTAATAGTTGGAACTTGTGGTGTCAATAAGCTAGGAAATATATCGTTTGTTGGTGTACTCAGAGTTGGTAAGGGTTTTAATATTTCTTGATTGTTTGATTGTTGGTATATAGGTATAACTTTTTTAGGTATACCTTGAGCATCCTGATGAACTGTAAATGCGGCTACCAGTGGAGCTTGGAATACTTGCACATCTTTTTTATCTACTTCTTCGATATTTTCGCCATCTTCGTTGTGTGTTGGTTTTGGTGTAGTGGTAGTAGTAGTAGTTGAGGTGGTTGTTGTTGATACAGCACGAGGCTTAGATGTCGTTATTTTAGTGCTATGTCCTAAATTAGGACTAACTTTAGAGTTACTTGGTATGCTTCGTATTTGTTGTACATTTATTCCACTTTCTTTTGTTTGAAAAATATCTACAAAAGGCGCTTTAGTTGGAAGATTAGCGGTAGCATAATTTTCAACATTTCCAACTGTAGTACTTAGAATTGATATTTTATTATCTATTAACATTGGAGTCGTCTGAGATGAATTATCAAATGCAGCTTGTCCATTTACAACAAAAGAATGAATTTGTATATTTTCTTTCCCTGTCTGTGTAACTTTGTTATTGTTATCTACGTTTTCCGTTTTGTATAACGTAGTACTATCGGTGCTTTCTATATCTGTAAAAGTCGCACTCTCTTCGAGATCACTTAAAGCTTTTAGTAAAGCTTTTCGTATATATGGATCTAAGCGCACCGAAGGTGATGTTTCTATACTATTTGTTTTATGATTAATGTCTTCGCTAATAGTGGTATCTTGAGCAACGCCGAAGTAGATAAGAGCGAAGAAAATAATAGACTGCACCTGAAAATATAAAAGTATACTATATCATTAAAATGTAAAAATGTTATTAAACACTGCTACAGACAAACTGCCACTTTATAGATAAAATTTGTCGCATAAATTTTGTCGAAAAACTGATTGTATCAAAGGCTTTTGTTCTACAAATACAATGTGTGATTTCTTATCACCTATTGCGTAAACTTCATCTTCCTAAGTTACGGCGCGTTTCGTACTTGATCGTTATATTGTTTTACTACTAAGTAATTTTATTTCAAATTCAAATAAACAACTACAACGTAGTTAATAAGTACTAAAAATGTATAAAGTTTACATTAATTTTACCGCAATATTTTTCTATTAGTTATATGTTATGATGAGCGTATCTCTATAGAACTTTCTTATATGTATAACGATGATTATTTTAGGATATGTTCTAACGTTTCGATTGTTTTATAACGGTTATAATATATTAGTTAGTTGTTATAAAACAACTAACTAATATATTATTAAAATCTAGTATTTCGATAGGTACCATTTCACAGGATATAGTATAAAAAATTCGTGACTTAGTAAAATTTGTATCGGGAACGTCTATTTTTGAGTGTTAAAATATATTTTCTACAAATTTTAACAAGTTATTTCAGATTGATGCAACTTGCTCTTCTATTTTCTCACGAACATTAAGTATCAAGAATAAGGTACCGGAATACTCCTTTCGGATAGTCATTTTCCCATAAGCTATTAGCGTGTGCATATCTATTGTTTTCTATGTGAATTTTAATTAATTAATGAAACAATAACATTTAGGTCAGAAGTTGATTAATTATAATTTACGATTTACTTTTAACACGAAAATTATATGGGCATGTATGTATCAATTTGTCAATAAAATAAATCTTAATATAGTAAAAGTTTTATCGGAACGCCATAATTAAGAAACCAAACATACGTTCAGTTATTATTTAAAGTACAGTGTGTTTCTCTATAAAATAATTAACTAATAAATAAAAATCGATTTGCAATAACTTTTGAACCATATTTCTATATTCTATCCAATATAAAATAGTTAAAAGTCGTATAAATAAAGTGTAATAAAGATATATAAGCGTACATTTTTTGCTTTTAGGTAATAAAGACTGTTGTCGATCACGATCTCATCGTCCAACGACGTACCTACGCTTTCACTGTCCATTCTTGCAAGTTGATGAATGGCTTCTTGAAACATGTCAAAATTAATATATAATGAACGCCCACGCACCTATGAGGACATTACACAATACAACTTTAGACAGTTAAATAATACATAAAAAGTATAACCCATCGTCATAAGTAAATTTGTAATTTTTGTCGACTATACTTATTTATGCACTTTTTATTTACACATAACATACTTTGTCTTAGTCTAAATATAAATGCAAGAAAGAGTAGGTAGGCACAAAAAGTACAGCCTTAGCGCTTTCTAATAGATCATTATATAGTATCATTTATACTGTTTTTTAAATTTTATCACTCTTAAAATGCCCAAATCACGTATGTGGTTTCTAATAATTAGTTTCTAATTCTTACAATCACTCTTTGATCCACAACTATTATCTTTTGATTTCGATTATCGTCTTCTAAGAAATATACTTAAGTTAGTAAATACACTAGTTATACAAAACTGATAATGTTTCCTAAAGGCAAAATTGAATGTCTAAATCTAGAGTAAGTGATCGTTGACCTGCCTTTACTGTATAATACGAAACCGTAGGTATATTTCTTTAAAATACATTACGTAAAATTTATATTACAAAAATGTATTAGAATAAATCATTAAAATTTAACATCATTTAAATTTAAATATATGTACATAGTTTTAAATATAATTTTATCATTATGTATCTTTCTATACGTATATTATTATCTGTATGTTAAACAGACTCCACAATTTATTTTTGTCCTTATTCATTTATGACCAGTATCTACAATTTACGTTTAAGAACATTTTTTTAGTTTTAAATAATATTCAAAGATTAAAAATTTTACTTGCCCAATATTATGTAAGTGATCGTGCTCAAGACATTACCTAAGGAAAATATTATTGCTTGAAGCATTCCAAAGCCTTGTGACTCATTGAATCAGCAACAATGACCGCCAACTTATGATTTATAATCTTTGTCTACAATTCGGCTTGCGTTAAATTGCCGCGTTCTACATACTTTCACTTAATTAAATATTTATATACATATATTACACATGCAATAGCCATATGAGTGATAAATAAAGATTTATAAATGAAATATTAAAAATGCAAATGAAAATATACTTGTATTGCTTTGCTAATAAAAACGGACAAAATATTAGCATTTTACAAAGTGTTTACAGACACATCAATAATTTTTAACGGACTCTAAAAAAAGGAGGTTCTAAATTCTACGGCATCTTTTTTTAGAATAACAGTAGGTAGGTTGTCAAATTATGAGTGACAACAACTTAGCCATTTACATACATACAATGGTATAAATTACATAATGCACCATTGTCAACAAAGAAGGAATTTCTCTTCCAAAGGTGAACGCTGATTATTCTTGTCTAAAGGATTGCTTATTCGTATTATACTAAAATCAACAATCTATCGATTATATTGATATTCATACTGTAGCCAATTTTATTTTTATTGTACGCCCATTTTATTGAGTCAATGAATAATAGAGGCTATTAAATGCGTAACAAATATATGACCTACTAATGTATTGTTTATTTTATCATATTAAAAAAGTTAAGCAAATGCTATATAGAAATAGACTGTACTAAATTAAATATTGTCAAAAAAAACGTTCATTCGCTATAAATTTAGTCAGTATGGGAGTTTAATTTCTATTAGATTGTTGTAGTCAGTGTTGCGTAAACGTATAAAACACGATCGGAACTTATGGCGCCTAATATAATTACAATTATAAAGAGAACACGTCGCCTCGGGGATCATCTGACACCGGTGATTTATAAAACATTCGATGTAACAATAGTGATTCATTTCCATTACGTACGTATGTATGTGCGTATGCACCTTGCGTAAGTGTAACTAAATATTAAATTTTTCTTTTCGTTATCTTTATTACCTTAATCTTTATTACCGAATTCTGGAGGCATTGCGTGTTGAGCAGAACTCAACAACTTTCATCTCCTCGAGTGGGGATCGAACCCACAACCAGTCGCTTTTACAGTCGCAATCACACCTCGTGCCGCTGCGCCACGACTGGCCTTAAACATTATATTTTCTCATTCGTTTACAACTATAAAGATCCCTAGAAATATATTTACAGTTTTATTATATGTTTACATTTTTTCAATAATAAACTGTTACCTAATAACAAAACATTCGTATAGTAAATGTGAAACATAAGTTTCTTCGAGAGAGAGTGTGAAATATTTTCCACAACTACAACAATTGCATTTTATGGCTAATAAAGTAAATGGTTCCCAACAGCTAATACGGAAATAAAAGTAACAACACATAGATCGTATATGTCATCTAAAAATATTAAATTTTAATTTAAAGTCGATTTTATTTAAATTCTGCTTATTTATGTACTATTTGCTGCACTCAATTTTTATCACATAGTTCTTATAATTTTAGTATTTAGCATCTAATCTCTTAGGTTTATTATGCCTTCGAGAAATGCTTAACACGATGAGTAACGTTTTGGTCGCCTATTAGGAGTTATATATCAGGTGTACTAGATCTCAAGACTCTATGTTCTATCCAAACTTAACAGCTAAAACAGTAAAGTACACTGAAAGTTTTGATTCTTATATATATATATATATATATATATATATATATATATATATATAT
>DWAP01002088.1:0-14205 GCA_018230625.1 Heliconius eleuchia
TCTCGATCCAGGCAATTATAAAATATACATAAAGCTAAATATTTATTACACGTATATATTTTTGTAACATTATGTTCTTTTTACCTATGCAATGTACGTCTCATCATAATTCTAAAACTCTGTTAAATGTGCTGATCAGTGAATAATTTAATTTACTCTTTCAGAAACAGCCTTAAATCTTAAATTATTGATTTGAAGGATTCATATTATTCTTTGTCCAATAACTGCAATGATTGCATATAAATTCTTCTACAATTTTTAAATTAGTTACATATATTATTTATTAGCTAAATGTACAATTGATAAATATGTAGTTATTCCAGAGTACACGTAGAAAAGCTGTTTTAGGCATTTTTATATAGATTAATTTCAAACGAACAAACGAACTGGAGAATCTATGTATTTACTTAATATTTCTTTGAAGATCAAATCGGTTTTTATTTCTGGGTTCAATTAATTACGACTTAAACTTAACTGCTATGATTTATGAAGTTAATCTCCAACAATTCAATTTTGTTTACTTTATTGTATAAAATATTGAATAACAGTGCTTCAAAAATATACATTTTTATCAACAGTCATATAACCAAGATGTTTCGAATGTCATTCTTTGGCCAAGAATCTTACCAGCGCGATTGCTATATAACATTCGCAGGCAAACTAATGGCTTGCGTTCATTCAAATGACGATAACATTTTTTTAATGAACCGATTTTGATGAAACAAACTTAAATTATTAAGTTGAGTTAAAACAAAGCAATCTGTGAAACTTTCAAGTAAATCGGTCCAGTACTTTCAGAGAAAAATGTGACCATACGTATAGACAGACAGACAGACAAGAAATAAACAAAAACAATTTTTTTGCTTTCTATTAAGTGTCCTTCTATCCAATTCATTCAAAATTACTAAATGTGCAGACAACATATTTTTACTGTCTTATTTTATATAGAGATAGAGATAATCTGTCAAATAAAAGTTATATTTCTCGGAACTTATCTTTTTGTTTATATGGAACCAATATACTTTTATTTTTCAAGTGACTTTCGAAAATCGGTTATAGAATAAGGAAGTAGTAACTTTGCCTTCGATTTGAACTTTTTACTTATGTAGATTGAAACTTGCTAAAGAAACCTTTTTCACTTATACAAATATGAATATTTGCATAAATGAGATCTTTCCATCTTTCAAAGTATAGTTTTCTAGTAACATCATTTAATACTACGTGCTGGATGGACTATAAATTCGAATTTAAATTTAAAATATTTATGGAACCTGAAGGTCGGTAACGTACGAACAATGTAAACGATGTGTATAAAATGTTTCACATAAATTCGACATAAAACAATAAAAGTTTACAATGGATCTTGTAGCACAAGATATTATTTTTAGTAGTAAAATTATAATATTTTTTAATCAACACGCAATAAATCAGCTTCACGCTGTATCCCGCACACTGCAGGGTAGGCAGAGGGAACGTAGTGAATGACACTCCGTTCCCCAGTTTCTGCTGAATTCCGGAGGCATTGCGTGTTAAGTGGTAGAACTCAACTATCTCAAATTTGGCAATATCTCAAATTTGAACGGCCGGCGGAAAGTGGAGAATGGAGTGGACTGACACTCGGTTTTCTTTTCTCCACGACTGTGAGATACAGGATGAAACTGAATAAAAAAATAATAATGAAAGCTTCATGTGGCTAAGTTTAACAGCACATAAGCACGGATATAATAAATCGGGGACTTTTCCCTGCGCTGGTGAGATAGTTCCATGATCCGATGATTTAGAGTACGTGGTTGGAAACTGGAAATTATACCTTTACAGCCAGTTTACCTTTTATTTAATTTACATGTTATTTACAGCTTAAACTGAATACGTCAATTTTTTGCCTTTATATGTAAACAATTTAAATCAAAAGCTACTGTGTTCGAGTGCATGTTTATATGACGAACAAGTGCTCATACAAGCTTCGCACTTCTAAATTTGCATCAACGGGAAATATTGTGTTATATAAAACTGATTCATAAAAAAATTAAACTCAACCTAACTAGTTTCACGCAGTCTGGTAGTCAGAGAGAACGGAGCGCCAAATGTTACGGTCTCTGCGTACCTCTTTTGTCTTGTCCACTGTCATTGACCTCTTCATACGTGATCTTCGGGGGGTCCTCATACTTTTTACGTAACCTTCCTCCAGTATCTTTGACTTTTGTTTTCACACCCTTCTTTTAGAGTGGTGATTCATGCCTGCAATTCGCATTCTGATGATGCAATGAGCACTGCATCACATGCGTGCAAAAGGTAATTTACATGACTTGAGTCATCTAGTTTCACTCTCATGTCACTTTATATCACTCTTTGACGATAGCTATCCAAATACAAATTTAACAGCAGCTTGAAATTTTGTTCTCAACCACTGTCAAAGTGCATAAAACACAGAAAACTTCAAAAGATCGTATCCATACACCCTCTAAACCGGTCTAAAGTCTACTTGGGCTCCCACAAGGCCCTTTCGGATCTCTCTTGCATTCTTCTCGCTAATGCTTTCGAAACTTTGCTTACATACAAAGGCACGATAACTGCACCTTGCTAATTATATGGGATCTTCCCTGATTTCCATGGCGCATGGCTATATTTGATTACTTCAGCAGTAAGTCCTGCTCTATGACTGACTTAAGACATTTCAAACTTCGTATTGCACTCTCAACTTCTTTTATATTGATTTCGCCATCAGTTACATCAAAACTTAGCGTTTCGCTCTTACATAAGACTGAGGCGTCATCGCATTCATACATCTCCTTGTAAAAGTCCGCCCATCGCTGTAAAACATGTGGTTCGGCTTTCAAAAGTGATTCATCGTATGTACAATTTTTATTCCAAATATTATTGACGCAAAAATATAAATTATGATATTTTGTTTTGAAAGTTTACCAGAATTGGACATACTCCTAATATCATTTTATCATGTGTCTATAAGTAAAAAAAAAAGTTTAAAAAATATACTTCATATAATGTCAATCAATCAATCAATCAATCAATCAATCAAAAACACTTTATTGCATAAAGATAATACATAATACAGTAAAATTTTAATTTTTTAATTATAGTACATTGCAAAGGCGGCCTTATCACTGAGTGATATCAAGTGATCTCTTACAGGCAACCTTTTATTCATATAAACTAATATTAAGAGAAAATTGTTGGCGGAAATGTCTTGGTATATAATATTTTTTAACAAAAAACAAACGATTTCAACCGGATCCCACAATCGGAACCTAACCAAACAAACTTATCAAACTACCCATTGAAGTGTATACTTTCCAATAAAAAAGAATCATCAAATTCGGTTGGCGTGATATTGAGTTATTTGTCCATTTGTCGTGCACATACTAAATACAAAATTAAAACTTATGTGATTTTCTCGATCACATTAAAATACCACCATTAAAGGACCACACGGAAAGCATCACCATTCCAATAAAAAATAATCGTTAAAATAATGAAGTAACAAACATAATCTCCTTTTCTTACAGAAGTCGGTTAAAAAAATATAATATTTTTTTAGATCATTTATTGGTATACTTGATAGTTTCATGCTTCCATCCGAACATCAGTAAACATGAAAATATATCTGCATAAAAGTATATATAAGTATGTAGATACAGTGAAGAATAATTTGTATAATATAATGAATATTTTTTTAAATTCATATTGTGTAAATATGTAATATATCTAGTAATTATAAAAAGTAAAAAAAATGAGGCCAGTCGTGGTGCAGCGGCACGAGATGTGACTGTAAATTGGATTGGTAGTGGGTTCGATCCCCACTCAAGGAGATGAAATATTTATTTAAATTTACACTTCCATTTCTTCGCTCTAACGTTGAATTCTGCCACTCAACACGCAATGCCTCCAGAATTCGACAGAAAGTGGGGAACAGAGTGTCTTAACACTAGGTTCCCTCTGCCTACCCTACTGTGTGCGGGATACAGCGTGAAGCTGATTTTTTTAAATTAAATATATATTTAAAAGGAGCGGCCCTCTGTAATTTCATCTATTAACTCAAAAATTAAATATAAACAAATTATGCCGTTATTTTTAAACAACATTTCGACTCACCATGAGCTTTAAGCCTATCTAGCCTTAACTCTCATTAAAATATTTTTAATTTAAAAAAAACATATCGAGACAAACAACAACACTGCAATATAACAAACTGCATCAAGATAAAAAGAAACATATTTTGAAGAAGTTAATTTTAAAAATACTTACATTATTGTGTGATAACGTTTAACTAACGAGTAGTGCTCCATATTTTAAAAAAATATATTAATCATACATACGGTCTAGACATGCTGCGGTAACATTTAATGTATGAAAACATAAATAATATTTTAGATAGCAGCAGTTTATGTCGCACTATAATTTAGTTGTCAAAGAAACAAAGAGGTCGTCGTGGTGCAATGGGGCAGTATCTGACCTCACTGTAATCGCATCTGTTGTAGGTTTGACTTCTAACAGGTGAAATTAATTATTGTCATTTCTACGCTTATCAAGTTTGGCGTTGAATTCCGATACGTAACACGCAATGTGTCGTACTCAAGTTGAAAGAATATTAACTCTAGATTCCCTATAGGTAGACACCTAGGATAAAACGTATTTAATTTAATTATTTTTTTAACTTAACATTATTATATGAAAACGAATAACTACTTGTTGGTTGTAACACTTTCCGCTATAGGACTAAATATTTAGCTTTACTTAAAATTTTTACCTACTTTTGACATTGATTAAATATATTTAAAAAAAGATTATTATTTAAAATATAATATTTATAATAATAAGATTATATTAGCTAACTTATTCTCAGTTCTGTTAGTCATTTGAATAAAATCAAAGAGTCGTCAAATTAAATTAGTACAATAGCTTCGCAGTTTCTGATCGTCCGATACTTTGCTCAATATAGCCGACATCCGTCTTAGGCCGCGCTTGTGCATCCTCAGCCTACACTTTTCATCATTATCTATGTCAACTAACTTCATCATTTTCATTATTTATAACAACGTGCTTTGTACTACGAACACAAACGCAAACGCCTTTTTGTACGCTGATAACAACAATGTTGTGTTCAATGGTAATTCTTGGCATGATGTTCGCATCTTTGTGGTGATGGTAGAAATAGATACTGTGGCTGCCTCACCATTAAAATCTACAAAAAAATAATTGTCATTATTGATCATATATTATCAAGTCGATCAAATCATGAAAATAATTGGAAATATAACTGAAATATACTAAATGTTTAGTACACTCCGATACGTGACACCTATGTACGCCGTAATTCCAAGTTAAGCAGTAATAGAAACCTTTTAAATGAGCGAAACGATCGATACTATCCTACTGTACCCCATCGTTATCATCACCTATCCCTCATCGAACTCAAAAAGGGTTTAACGTGCTTTAATTGTGCAAGTGCATGTACTTTAAGAAGGTTATGTTCTCTGTAGAAAACTCAAAAACTATATAAACTTTGTAGATTGCTCTCTTTTTTTATATTCATCATATCATTGTACATCATCTGTTTTGAAAGGGTGGGATCTCCCAATACAGGCCCGCCCTTCCAATTATTATTGTATATGTGTGTAAAAGTTTCATTTTAATTTGTTCAGTAGTTATTACGTGAAAAAGCAAAAAAAAACATCCATCCTTACAAACTTTTACATTCACATATAATATTACTAATAGGACTAGTAGTCCTACTAGTATTAGTCCTAATAGGATATACAGATATTCAATTTGCTTAATATGAGTTCTCTATGACTCTACCATAAAATGATGTTGTTCTAGATTTTATAAAACAAATAAACATTGTTATTTTTTATTATTTATTATCAGCTTTACACTTATATTTTTTGGTTCAACTTCACACTATACTTCGCATACAGCAGGCAAAGAGAAACTAGTTTTAAGATATTCCGCTCTCTACTTTCCGTCCAAATTCGAGAAGAGGCACTTATTGATGGAACTCAAAGCGGCGCTTCATCTTCGAAGAGAAGAAAATTCATTCCCCGAGTGAGGATCAAAAATGTCTAGCCCACTACACGTTGGCCTCAATAGTACCTTATATTTTGTTACAAAACATATTAACATAAAAAACTATGTTACGCTTTTATAATATACAGCCACCTATGATAAATTTACATAAACGTATTTAGACATATGAAGTATGAAATACATAACATTGCATCCACTAGATGTCTCTGGTTCATATATTTAAATTGAAACCTATTAATTAAAAATAGTTTTTAAAACTTTTAAGATTTAACAATAATTTTAATATAAACTTTAGATAATGATTTCATATTGTTAATATTACATTTATTTATTTCTTCCAAATTCCAAATGGAGACGAAACATTAAAATAGATTAGCCACTTACTAAAATTTTATTTTAGAATAAATACACAAGTAAAAAACTATATTTATATACTACAGTACTCGTGGATTTCTTATGATCAAAAAGAAACAAAAATCATATTTTCATAAAAAAATATCATTAAAATTAATAATCTTTTAACCGTGTCAATTGGGTAAAAAGTGTCCTTTGGCAGGTATACCAATCCACTATGTTTTTGTTGTGACTGTTGGTTAACGTTGTTTAAATCTGTTCACATGTAATTGCAGTTTCTTCATGATTGGCTAAGCAATATCTCTTGATATTTATAATATTAGTACTTGTATTATATAAGATGAAATCCGTTAAGCTGTCATCACTACTGTTTTACTTTATGAAGGCTGTATTTTTACTGGATCTCTTTTTTACATGTATTCTATAATTGTATACAGTTACCTCTATTTTATTGGCCAATTTTTTTCGTGTCTTTTACATACAACTGGCAACATTGACAAAATGTGCTCAAATGGCACACTTAAAACGACATAAATTAAAAAAAACAATAATAATATATCTTATACTTTGAATTTAATTTTATTCATTACGTTAAAATTGTAACTCGTATTTTTTGTTAGTTAATCGATCAATGAATAAGAATAAAACAAAGGATAATAATTTTCAAATTAAAAATGTAAATCAAATCAGCTCTACACTGTATTCCGCACACAGCAGAGGGAACCTATTGCTAAGACACTCCGTTTTCCGTTTTCTGCCGAATTTTTTGGTGTTAGAAATAATAATTAAAATTACAAATAAATTATTCGTATACAACTTAGCTACGAATTAATTATTCACGAATAAATATGTTGCCAATACGATTTTATTCCATTATTTAGATACGTTTTGAATTTTTGAAATTTAAATTCTGTCCAACTCTGCCGCTATATAAATTACAGTTAAACATCAGTCTGTTGTTTCGAAATAACTCTGTTTTTTTAAGTGTATATAGTTATTTACTCCGCGGCGCTAAGTTCTGCCACTCAAAAAAGTGGGGAACAGAGTATCTTAACACTAGGTTCCCCCTGCCTACCCTGCTCTATGTGGAATACAGCATGAAGCTGATCTGATCTTAGTTATTTACTCAATACAAAGAAACAAAAAAACGGGTTTTAAAATGTTAGTCATTAACAAATATGATAAAAGCGTGTATTGAGTTATTTTATTATAGTGTCTACAAATAATTTAAAAAAATTGACTTCAAAAATATACCCATATGCGCAAATACAAAAAACTAAAATGTAGAAAATAATACTTTAATAAAGCTTATGCCTCAAGTAATTCTTCTAAAATATCATCTTCTCGCTTAGAAATAAATTCTATGGCCTTATACTTAACCGATGACTATGAGATAGAGCAGATTATTTTAAGTCTTTAAGGCAACCGTGTCGTTCGCTGGGACGGCATTCGTACCTCAGTACTCAAATCAGCCAGAAATACCCTAGTGCCTATAGTAATGTGTGTGTTTTATTATGTGCTTGTCGTTCTGCTCCTCCATAAGTTTTCAAAAAAGCTAGCTCTAGTATATCCTATATTAGTAGAAAAAGGATAGAGCCAGTGTTGATAATTATAGTGCAATATCAGTCCTAACTATTTAATCCAACATTTTTGAAAAAGATCTCGACAAAAGATTTCATTATTTTCTTAAACAGTGTAACATCATATCACCGAATCAGTATGGTTTCAGAAGCCATAAATCAATCGATGACGCCGTTTTTGATCTCACCACGACAATTATCGGAAACCTGGATAATAAACTGAAGACTATCTGCATTTTTCTTGACCTTCCTAAAGCATTTGATTCACTGTCTCTGTCCCTCTGTAAATTATGTGACTTAGTGTGAACAAAAAATTATATATTATTTCTCCGTATGCATAATTGTAACTCAAATAGTAGCAAATTAACTACATATCAACGCCCTCATATAGAGCGTACTCCCAATATTAAAAATCTGGGTGTAGGGCTAGATTTTTCAATATCTTGGTAGTCTCATACTGAACATGTAGTTTCTAGGATGAAGAAATCGATATTTATATTTAAATGTTTATAAAATTCAACCGATTTTAATACTCTTACAATGGTCTATTTCGCACTAGCTCAATCAATAATGTCATATTGTATAACATCATGGGGCGCTTTAACTAGGACTCTCATGATGAATCTGGAAAGAGCACAGAGAGCGGTTTTGAAGGTTATTACACACAAGCCTACGCATTTTCTACAATTTCTTTATATTTTTATCCCGCCAGGTTCTGTCGGTCCGACAGTTATTTATACTAGCGACAATCAACAATTTTGCGGAAACATACTTAAAACATTTTGATTTAAAAAAGCTATCCAAATGCCGTAATCACAAAATATTCAATATTGAACAATTCACAGTGCAAATCAAAATGGCTTTTAAGCCTATATTGACAAAACTAAAAAGATTATTAACTTTAGAACAACACACACGCACACACGCACAGCCACACACACATACACACACATAACCTCTTGATCAATATAGTTTAAGTGAGCAATCATGTGTTCTTTTGGTCTTGTAATGATTATCTAAATGTTTGTTTGTATCTTGTAATCTTACTGTGTTTTAACACTTTATATCTGTATTCTGCACGATGCATAATTGGAGCAACCTGTACCTAAACTATGTGGGCATTTTGAGGGTTTTTTTAACTTTTGCAGTTTTGTACGTTTTCTTTGTGTATATTATGTTATCTTATATTTTTGTGTCTAATAATATTTATTAATCTATTTTATTTCTTCCAAGTAATGGAAATTAAAAATATAATTAAAAGTGTAAATATTTGTATACATATTATTTATAAATTCAATTCTCTTATTTTTGGAGTCGGTGGCAATATTTGTAGTATTTTTAGTAATAGAAAAAAGAATGCTTATATTCTCTATTACTAAAATTAAAGGGACCAATTTACGAAAAGAAAAACCGAGAGCAAATATATAATGAACAAGGTATTAAGCAAAACTTCACTATACACAATCATATATTATTGATTACGATTATGTGCATGTCAGCTCTATACATTCTACATTATGTTTTAGATAATTCAACCAAAAAGATAAATATATAAACATACACAGTAAGCTACTTAAATCAAGTGCTTGGAATAGTCCAAGCATTTGATTTTAGTTTTAAGACTATAGAGCCATAATAGAATCGAAACAATGAAATATTTAAAAAAAGTTGGCTTCATAAACTTAAATTGAAAAATAATTTAAATATTTAAGAAACAAATATAAAAACAATTATAACAACTCATTGAGATTTGTATCGACTAAACCATTGATAGTCGTTGTAATACGGTAACGTTATGCTCTTGGTTGACCTAAATATCTTCGGCAGTGGCACCTAACGAGCTGTCAGATTTCCATTTACTTTGGTGACAGGCTGCTATGAAATCCTCTCAACATTAAGAGCACTCTCGTTCCTAATTAGAGATTAATTGAATAAGGATGTGCTGCCTGCCGCCTTTGTGCAGGGAAGGAGCTCTATGATAGAGACATTTTTTTCTTATCCAATAGTACTTATTATAAAATCTTCTATAGTCAGTTTTATCTCTTTATATCTTTCTTTTTTTTATGTGTGCATTACGGAATGTTGTTCATGTTCAGTTGGTCGCGAACCACTGCGAGTGTCGCACGTGGCGCTATGTTTCGCGCGGTGTCAGTGGGCTGGAAGCGATACTGGTGGGGTACAGGTACGGACGCGATAACGACTTCCTCAATATACAAATTACGTGTTCCAATATCGAAATTTTAGTCCGAATATGTACATCTTTATATCAAAAAATTTTTTTATGGATTTATTTTTTATATCTTTCTATACAAAACTATTGTATAACTTTAGTGAAAAAACATTATTAATTAATTATACGGCGTGTATATATAAAAAACAACATAAGTTTAATTCAATTATAATATAATGTGTTAAAAAGAAATAATATGTAGACTGGTATTTGGCAATACAACATTCGTCGTTTGTGAACGGCGGACGCTTGCAAGCGTTGTATGGCTGAGTGCCCTCGACTATTTACGTTCGCACATCTTCGTTACGTCTTCGGAGATTTTCGGAACACGTGGATCCGTGACAGATGGTACTCTATTCACAAAAACATCACCCCTCTATAGCGGTGGCATTGAAAAGATAACGACACCGCGAAACCATACTTATCTTAGCTAGTATTAATATAAGGAAAGAAAAGCCAGTCTGTATTGATGTAAAATATTTTTTAATATTCGTAATGATCACGTAAATGAAATGGCATCAAATGAACAATTTCTTTTTTTAAATGTAGTACGTTAGTGATAACCGTTGTGCTAAATATCATATAAAATTAATCACTCTAGGCGAAGTGCAAATTACATTAATAATGATTATTTAATTGCCGGTATCTGTAATTAAATTAAGTTAAAAAGACTTCTTGTTTCAATATTATTTGCATAAATCACTTTAGTATTAAAATTAAGTTGATTAAAATATTATTAAAATATTTTTTACTACAAAATTATTTTTTCTGCTAACAACTCGTTGTCCAGCAGCACAGCTTCTGACTATTAATGCGATGGTCGTGGGTTCTATCTTTACTGTGAAAGTGAATTATTTTTAATTCCTCGCTCTGGTAACAGGACAAAGAGTGACGTTGAGTACCGCCACTACATTGCGAGTTACAATGTACAGAAAATAAGGCGAAAAATACGAAACGGAGTATCTCCCCACTAGGTTCCCTCTGCGTATATGCATGATACAACTCGAAGCGAAAACAAAAGTAGTTTCTTATGTAAACCATCATGCCATTTATCAGCCAATTAACA
The DNA here is from genome assembly GCA_018230625.1 of Heliconius eleuchia. NCBI lineage: Eukaryota > Metazoa > Arthropoda > Insecta > Lepidoptera > Nymphalidae > Heliconius > Heliconius eleuchia. The sequence continues at coordinate 11,276 of DWAP01002088.1, forward strand.
TCCCATTTAATCAATATAGTATTTATTTTTATTCATGAGGAATGTTCATAATAATAAATACTTATATATAAGAGAGCAAGTCTGTTACGTGCACACAAGATGATCAACAAAATTATCGATTAGCATTTATAGTATTTTTTCTTCAAGAATTGTAAGAAAATACCTCTATATATTTCTCTGTGATCTTTGCTCTTTTCATTTCATTCTAATATCCGCGTATTTTAGTAAAATTATGTAAAACAACGGGTAAAATAGTAATAATCTAAATGAAAACATTACTAGCTCACTAGTTTACTGGATTGTCAATCTAAGAATCAAACCTACAACCATCGTGAGTATGGACACATCTACACATTTCCTAATGGCTCTGTGTTAGCGTCGACCCAAGCGATTTAACGTAAAGATGTCTATATTATCATTATAGCAAATTTAAATTGCATATAATTAATGTTTACCTATTATATTATTATCTGTAAAAATATAAATAATCGAGTATATAATTATAGGTATTTTATATTCTGAGTTGTATATTTATATGAAATAAATATGCAACTCCATTGTTTCACTGTCCGATTACAGTGTCCTACTGCGACCCTACAGCCTCAATAATACATTATGAATAATGTAATAGAAAACCAGGCGTCAGAAAATTCCGCCATTGAAAACATAGCCTCAAATTCGGATGAGAAGAGCAGAACGGAGTGTCATACTATATCATACATACAAGGTTCCCTATGTTCTTAAAGGTGAAACTAAAAAAAACAGTCAATACTCTTATTTTGTATTTTTTTAAATTATCACGTACACTATACCTACGCGAAAACCATTATCTCTACGGAAATAATGTTATCGTAATTATCTTATAGTATTAAAAATATCAACATTTTTAATCAACAAATAGTACTTATACATTCTGAATGGTTGATTTTTTTAATAAACCAAAAAGACCCACTTCGGCACTCTTGCAGGAAATTTAATATACAAAGAAATTATTCAATTATTTATTCGTTGTATCAACAAGTTTCGCGCAAACAAGAGAAAATAAATTTGATAACTTGAAAATTTTAATAGATTTTTTTTAGAGGCCAGAAGGAATCGAATCCACAAACTGTCGCGTTTATAGTCGCGTCGCACGCTTGTGCATAATGATTATAACAGAGAATAAAAAATATTTACGATATCAACGAAACTACTGTTATAAAACGTGATTTTTAAACGCATATGCAAAGAGCAATGTTAAATATCTAGAGCGTGTACACTCAAACGTGCCTTTTTAAAATAAATATAAGTGACGCTCTTAACTTTTCAAACTTGTTCTGATTTACTACTAAATACTTTTATTTTGAGCTCAACTCACTTACTTATTTTAAGTTAATAAAATAATAAATTGAAATTAAATCAGCTTCACGCTGTAGCCCGCACACAGCAAGATAGGCAAAGGGAACCTAGTACACACCGTTAGAACACACACCGCAGTAGAACACACCGTTTCCCACTTTCCGCCGAATTCTGGAGGTATTGCGTGCTGAGTGGCGGAACTCAACGCCGCGTTTTGCCTGGACGCCAGAGCGAAGAAATGGAAATATAAATTTTCATTTCTTCGCTATAAATAACCCGCAACCAGTTGCGTTTACAGTCACACTTTGTGCCTCTGCACCACGACCGGATTATATAAAAAAATATTTACGTTTAATAATATTTTTATTATCATAACTAAAACAAAATTTAATTAAATATACTACATTCAATATTGTTAAAATTAAATCTAATACTGTTCTTTAGCTAATTTGTTATTTAATATTGCTGGTAAGAGCCGTTCATTTAAATAGTGACCTAATTTCGTCGACCCTTACTACCACAATCACTCTAATAAATAGGCGCAGCATACACGCATAGTAAATATGTAATGTATATTCGCTTTAATGAAAGTACGTATATTTAGATCTTTACTCGTCGTACTGATTTTATGAATATCAAGAATTTGTTCGGTTGAACGCGTTAACCTCAATAACTACTGTTTTGAGTTAAAAAATTATTTTTAATTTGGATAGTGTTATCGAGGAAGCCTTTTGGGAGTAGGTTTTTGTAGTAGTCATATCAGAAAAGCCTTTTGGAGCAGGCTTTATTACACCATTTTAATCGTTTCAGTGGGTAGTAGGTGCAGCACTGACCGTAGGTTATGACTCACTATGGACTCTTAAAATGTGTCATGTCATACATAAACTCTTATTTATTTCATTTGACCACGAAGGCGAAGCCACAGATAAAAAAATTGCGAATTAACAAATAAATTATGTATGTATATGAAAAAAGAAACAATATTATGAATATTTTTCAGTTGATAATATTGTTATATATCATAATACGATAAGCTCGCAAATCTAATATGTTTACTTGCGGGTTAGAATCACAACAAAGAAATAATTTATAACATAGACAGTTCTACGGCCTGCTTAGATAAAGTACCATTGTTATTTCTGTATTAGATATATTTTTTGTTGCGTTTAACAATGACATTGATAACCCTTATCTGCGTACCCAACAAAATGTTAAAGATGTGTGAAGATAAAAACAATTTGATTAGTTTGAAGAGTTGGGTTTATAATATAAATAAGGATTGTATAGTATAATAAATTTATATATTTGTTTTTAGATACGATATCTCGCACATAGCAGGGAACATGGGAACCTTGCTGAACACTAGGTTCCCACGTTCTTCTTTTCTCCACTTTCTACCAAATTCTGGAGGCATTGCGTGTTGAGTGGCGGAAATCATCGCAGCGCTTTGTCTTATTACAAAACGAACAAAACTAAAAATTTTAAATATTTAATTTCTTCGAGTGGGAATCGAACCCACAACCTGTCATGACTACAGTTGCACACTTGTGCCCCTGCGACACCGCTGGCCTCACTAATAATAATGGATAGTA
>DWAP01002089.1:0-14204 GCA_018230625.1 Heliconius eleuchia
TGGGGAACGGAGTGTCTTAATACTAGGGTCCCTCTGCCTACCCTGCTGTGTGCGGTATACAGCGTGAAGCTAATTTAATTTTTTTTTACTCTTTTAATATACCTTTTGAAGATGTATTGTGATAAAATATCACCAGACCAAGTATCTGATTTATCCTGGTGGCTGCCATTTATAAGTTAATACTTTGTTAATAAAAACTCAATTAAAATTGGTAAAATATACAAAACAATACAAAACCTCATTTTGCTTATCTGTCATTTTCTTTTTAATCGACTCAACTTCTGTTCTTATTTCGCATTCAATTTTATTTATAGAAACGGCAAAGTCCTTCTCTGGCATGTTACCAAGTAAATCTGTAATGGCCGATTTGTGTTTGTTCTTCAGTACCATCATCTGTTTTTCTTTCTGCTTTAATGATTCTTCGATCATATCTTTTTCTTTTAATGTTGAACTTTGTTTTTGTAATTTGGAAACCTGCAATTTTTTTTAATTTAAAACTCAAACAAAAAAAAGTTTTTCTTAAATTTATACCATATAAATTGAATCTTTTGTACATTATTTAAGATATCTATGAGTATCATATTTAGCATTTTTGAAGTGTCATTCCACAGCAGTAAGGAGAATAAAATATTTATTATAAAACATTTATGACAAGTTTCATTGTTATAACTTAAATTAAGGTATAGCCACAAGCATATAAGAATTTCGATGTACACATCGAAATTCATATATGCTTGTACTGTTACTAAATGATTATACTGTTTGAAGGTTTCCCAGGGCTTTTAGCGGATTTTGATTCCTGCTGTAGTAAAATTTTTATACTACTTAAAAAAAATATAAATTGCCTTTTCACTGAGTTGCTCAAGCTCTTGCTCTTGTTCTTCTACAAGTTTTTCATCGGCATTTATTTCATTTTGACATTCCTCCGAGTTGATTTCACTAGCGACTTTATCATAATTCCTATAAACATGCATTTTTTGTAGTGCATCCCTTGTTAAGATATAGCTTAACAAGGGATGCGCTACAAAAAACAAACGGAGTATGTAAAAATTGTTTAATAGCACAAATGAGTATGAAATAATAGTCATGACAGTATCGTAAACAGAAGTTACAACAAAAAAAGCAGCTTCATGCCTGTTCATGTTTATATGAGAAGGAAACTAGTGAAGGCTTTGCATTTGTTTCAGGATAATTTTCGACACATCGCATGTTGAAGCGGTATTCACGTTACGCATTTGCTTCTAGCTTCACGCTGTATCGCGTACAAAGCCAAGACACTCCACTCTCATTAAGACAATATCCGCCGAATTCTGAAGGCAATCTGTGTTTGTTGTCTCGTTACTAGAGTGAGCAAATAAAAATATTAAATATTTAACTTCTTTGAGTGGAAATAAAACCCACAACGTGTTTAAGCCGCATGCGTGTGCCACTGCTTGATTTAAATACGTTCATTTGCCCCGAGTGGGGAGCAAGCCCAAAACCATCGTTGACATAAAGACGCTATGGCACTGCGCCACGACTCCCTAGAAGTTATTACGAATTGTTAGTAAAGTTGTATCTCGCACACTGCAGGGTAGGCAGAAGGCACCTAGTGTTGAGACCCTCTATTTCCCATTTACAGAATAATTAGGATTTAATCAAAAATACCACTAACAAAAAATGGACAGTGTTTGTAGACAGTTTGTGGAGTACTTTACATTAGGTTCCCTCTGCTTACTTTACTTTATGCGGAGCGAAAATCAAGCTAAAAAAATATAATAACCATAATAAAAACCACACTATACATACTCTTCAGCAGTCTTCAATTTTTGTTCTGAAACTTCCACTTTTTGTTTGGATTTATTTGCCTCATTTATTTGTTTTTCTATCTTAACTAGCTCTTTTTTCACGTTTTGTATCTCAGACTCTTTGTTTGATATTTTTTGCTTATGACGAGACTATAAAAGTATTAATAAATATAATTATTTTATGATTTACGATTTTTATAGCATCATTTAAAGTGACGGAACTCAACGCCGACTTATCCTACGAGAAGATCAGGAAAATATAAACCATCGCGTTTACAGTCAAATACTGTCGCAAAGCGCCACAATGGTCTTATTGTTTATAGTAGCTACTTAGATTAATAGAAATATTTGATGTTTAAGCGATAAAATTAAATAAGTTATACAAAATGTAAAAATAATATTGAAGCCGTGGTGACGCAGGGAAACACGCGTGCGACTGTACTAAAGTAAATGTATGCGACGGTTGTGGGTTCGATTCGTACTTGGGCGAATGAAATATTTAATATTTTCATTTTTTCATGGTAACGAGGCAAAGCGCATCGTGGTGCTGGCGGGCTAACGGACTAGGAAATAAAAATAACTCATCCCCACGAATAGGAATTGAATCCACCACTTTCGTGTGTACAAACCACCTCTATTCGTGCTATAACGGCTTACAAAATGTAAGACATAATAATACCAGAATTTTTTTTTAAACTTACAAGAGTGTCCCTGCACTCATCTATATATTTTTGTAATTCCTTTTCACGCTGATCACTAAATACTTTTTGTTCTTTTAACTTTTTCTGCAATTCTTCAATCTTGTCTCTAATAGCATTCATGCCACTCACTGCTTCTTCACCTGTTTCTATTTTTTCTAGTTCAAGCTCTGTAAAAGAATATTTTATATTTAGAAGAGGCACAAGTTCAAATCCTAAAATTTTTATGTTTTCAAAAAAATATACACATAGAATTATCTACTATTACAAATGTTTGATATTCTCAACTTTACTCTAAAATTATACCTTTAAATTTTCTTCTTTATATCTATTAGAGAAAACCAAAGCATTAAAAGCCGTAGCGTGGCTCGAAAGATTTAAGTGAAGTGACTTTATTTCTTTACTTAATAAAGAACAATACAAAAAGTCACTTAGATGTGCGAAATGAAAATTATGGAATGTGTTTTTAGCTTGTACTCATTCCCCACTTTATCTATTTACCCCACTTTATCTATTTACAAACAGAGCGAAAATGGGAATAAAAATAATAAAAGCCAGTATTATAAATATAATGACATACCAGCAAGTTTAGCCGTTTCAACAATCATCACATTCCTCTTATCTATTTTATCTTGATTTTGACTCTCCAAAAGAATAAGCTTGTTAAATTTAACTTCATTTAAAGTTTTTTCATTTGCAATCCTCTCTTCTTCTTTGTTGAATGAGAAATTCTTCTTGTATGAATCATCCAGTTCTGCTTGCTTTGTTTTAGCAGTAGCACCATAGTTAGCTATAAACACACACAACATAGCGCTTAGGAGAAATTCATAAATTATATTACACGAATTTTATTAATTTTGTTAATACACTGTCTGTAAAATAGGGTCACGTAACATCTTTTGCAACTCTAAATCTAGAAGTTATTGTTTTAAAACAGCATTTCAGAAATTACTTTTGTTCACACAAGTTTCATATTATATATTAAGATGTCATTAAATAAAAAATAAATAAAATGTAAATATAAATGTAAATAAATATTTCATTTCCTCGAGTGGGGATTGTACCTACAACCAGCCGATTTCACGGTTAAACTTTGTGCCTCTGCGCCCTTGCGTGGCCTCAAGATGTATTTATGAAAATTATTATTCGGAATGTATTATGTATTGTCATAGCACGTATATAGCGACAGTGAAACTTTTTAATTATTGTTATATAATGGATATTTTATTTAAAAAGCAATAAAATTAATGATTCTGATTATAAAGAAAAAATTACATATTTGCATTAAAAAAAAAATTACAACTAACTTGTGTTTGTTAAATGGTACAATTATTGTTATTTTTCATACCTATATTTTCCTGAAGCTCTTCTGTTGTTCCTTCATATATATTTTGGATAGATTTTTTTAAATCTTGTTCTTCATTTTTACTGTGCTCTAATCTACAGTATCATACATTTTTTTTATGTTTAATATTAAAAAAAAACAAAACAAGATCATTATATGTACTTCTTATTTATAATAAACACACAAAAGTCTGACTATTTACTATAGTTTAGTCAATAAAAAAATTATTTCACTGAGCGTGAACTCCATTATGTTTTTATTTTCTTGATTTGGTAATAAGGCCAAAGCGCAGAGTTGAGTTCTATGTATTTGTAATTTTTTTAAATAACAATGCACAATGCACGTCTTGTACGATTACTAAATCAGAAAAGCTTTTTTTTATCTTTAAATTTGATGTAATTAAAATATATTAGCAATTAGTTGGTTTTAAAATAACGCTAAAATTTTCTTAAAATTTGTGTATACCTAGTCTTGATCTTTTCCCTCTTTGTTTCAAAATCTACTAAATTTTTCTGTAAAGTTTCAATAGCATTTAATTTCTCAGTTATTGGCTTCAATTCATGACTTAATTTCGCTATTTTAATTTCAGCTTCAGAAATTTGAGATTCAGTATTGACAAGGTCTAATTTTTTTTTATCCAAGTCTTGTTTCTTTTCCTTCAAAAATGATACTTCCTGATCTGCAATAGAATTTTCATGTTTAGATAGACTTGGTATGTATTTTTAGACAATTCTTTTAGATAAATATTATTATTTTAGAAGAAATATATTTTTTTTTATGTAGCAGGACCTCAAACTTACAACTCTTAAAAACCAAAGTCCAAGTTCAAAATTTTTATACTCTTATTATAATTTATTTACACAGGTCCCACAACATAAGACAGTTTTATATATTTTATAAAAAAAATATTTTTCTATTCTTAATATGGAATAATGATTTTTAAAACAGTTTAATAAATCAGCTCACTAGTTTTTTAGTATTTTAAAAAAAATATACTACAGTATTTGTAAAAAAAATATACAATTATCGAAAATTTATGTTATGTACATATATGCTTTACCCAAAAGTTTAATGTTAGTGGCATACTCTTTTCTTATCTTCCTTAGACGATCAAAGCAGTCACTATACTTATCAGCATCAAAGATTTCATCAAATCTTTCTTTTACTTTTTTTCCTTCATCTAAAGGCCAACTGGAATCTTCTTGATGGCAAAATATGACAGAATTTAATATTGCTTTGGACACTCCTTAAACAAAATACAAAATAAGTATGTTATGGAGTTCTGTGACTGTAACTATTGGACATCCAAAAAAATATATATCCAAAGCTATAAGCAAATACACAATAAATGTTTCACATAATTTTGGGAGTGCATAATTTTGGAAGTGAGGCTTGTTTTGACAGATTTTTTATTTTATATGGGCAAGCTTTCAGCAAAGAACTTACTAGAAAAAGATAACTAACAAAAATGACATGCAAAGAAACAGTTAACACCATTACAGAAATGTAGAAGTTGTGAATAAAATATTCTTTAAAAATATTTTTTATTAAAATCCATAAAAGTGATTATCTCAAAGTAATGACATAAAATTCACACCTGTAAACGGAATGGAAAATGAATTATAGAATAGAAAATTCTATTATGATTCTGCTGACAAATTCAAGTTGTAAAATTTGTCCTTGCCTCACTGCCACTAAATACACTAATACATAAGTTATGATGCAAAAATTATTATCTCATGATAAATACATTTTATCCTTAAAATATTTAATAGAAGTTGCAGTCCACAACAGACTGTGATTTTATTTTATGACTCTTTCCACAATACGTCCATATACCACTCACTATCATTATAAAGTTAGACCCATTTTACCAAGTTGTGAACAAATCCACAACCATCATATTTACTGTTACACTCTACAACTTATATAATATAATATTTGATAATAATCAGCCATAATTTTCTTTGATTTTTTTGTCAACTGAAGCTGTATACCACAAAGACCCTTTTTTATTAATCTTCCATTTAGAAAGGTTATTATGGCTCTTAATCTGAATCATTTTTGATAACTTTATACCTACCTAATTCTTCATGCATTACAAAATCTAGATCTGCACATCTAGATGAAATATCTTTGGTTTTACCACTTTCATCTATGACAGAAAGGAATGACTCCAATGTTTGAAATTTTGGCTTCTTGTTCAGATAGGCAGTGACTCTCATGGATCTAGATACTTCTAATTGTTTATCTTTAGCATTTACAATCTAAAATTTAAAAATATTTAGTATATACTGCAGTATAAATATAAAAATAAAATAAATCAAAACATCATCACATAAATTGTTTTTTATTAAATTAGAAACAATGCAATGTATATTAATTTATAGTTGGATTGAAAAAATGTCTTCCAAATAAAATATAGATTTATAATATTCATTAACCTTTAACTTTACTTGTCCCAGGACTTCGGTGGATCTATTTACTTTAGCATCGTGAACAAAACATTCATTTCTACTACCCGGTGGCATTTGTCCAGTTATAGCATATCGTAAGCACTCTATGATAGTAGTTTTACCACATCCATTTTGTCCGAGTATTAGTGTTAATGGTTTCTCAAAAGAAATACGTTGTTCATCATTATCTTCTGGTCCAAAACTACGAATTCCTCTTACTGCTAAATATTTTATTCCCGCCATTTCAATTTAATTCAGGGATTTTAAAGATGATATTATAAAGGAACAATTTCTTACTACCATTCATCAATATCATATATTCTTAGAAAATATTAAAACGAAGTAATGCAAAACAAATAAGTAAGTAAAGAAAATTATTTAAACTTTATAAGTCGGATTCATATTGAAATTCTCATGTAGTTAAATTTTGACATCTTAGTTATACAGTAGCGTTATTACTTATATTATCTGTCTCGACAATTTTAACAGATTTTTAATTTATTTCGTTGTTTATGGTTATTAGTTCAATTTACGAGTTCTCAAACTTGTAATATTCATAAGACTGGATATGAAATATGTGCAAATTGAATATAACTCAAGTTTCAAAGCTATATTTAATAAATAGCCTTTCATAATAATTAACAATTATGGAACAGAGGTATTTTCCTATAGCTTATATACTGCCTTTTGCTGACTATGAAATAAACCACTGACTATAAATCAGAAGTTGAGCTAAAAACTTTTATTCCATTATAAACATTATATTAACTCAAAATATATTAACAACTAAAATTGTGTAAGGTCTTTGATGTATTAATCACAACACACACACAGAATATCGATACAAAAAAATCGATTCTCTGTTCGATTCTATGATTTGCAAGCATAAACATCACTAAATCAAACTTGAGAGTTGAGATTTTAGAGTGAAGAGACTATATAGTTATGTTATTGTGTCACCTTAAGTCTAAAACACATCTTAATTTCATTGTATTGATTTTATTTGTTTCTGTTATTATATTATTTCTTTCAATGTAAAATATATTTATTAAAATAATTCCACGTAAGTTTTACACATATAGCTAATATAAAACACATTAACAATGGAGTAATTTGTTAGTTATTACCATGTAAACAATTTTGTGGTATATGTTTTACAACAATTGTGGTACAATTTAAATAAATTATAATTTAACATGAGTAATATTTCATTGTAATATATTAAGTCAAGCTATTTTATATTAGTGACCTCGTATTTTATGCACTCCTTACTGTGATTGAGATACATATCCCATGTTATCTGCTAGTTATTTTTTAATTTATCAGATTATAATAATATTTGTATAAAAGCCACGTGATCATATATAAAATATATGTAACTTTGCAATACATTTTTTTATTAAATGCAATTAATGACACAATTGAATTTCAAATTAATTCATAAATATTGTTATTGCTTGTAGGTAAAGATATACAATGATGGCTTCGACTACGATGATTGAGACAGTGACAATTACAAGGCCACTTAAAGTGAGTAGTATAAACTATTTATTTTTTATTTTTATTATTACTGTTATTGCCTTATTGATTTTAAGAAATGTTAAATATTTAAGGAATTCAGAGGCACTTATGTGTCTCGAGGTAACTCAATGTCTCAATATAATTAAAATTAATTATTTAAAAGATAGTGTGAGCTAATGAGAGGCTACTTGTATGAAGGCATTTATTAAGTGCTTGCTATGTCTTTAGTAAGTTATCACTTAAGTCACATATATATTTATAAATGAAATAAATCAGCTTCACACTGTATCCCGTACACAACAGGGTAGGCAGAGGGAACCTAGTGTTAAGACACTCTTCTCCACTTTCTGCCAGATTCTGAAGGCATTGTGTGTTGAGTGGCAGAACAGAACACGTCACTTTACCTCGACACCATATTTATAAAGGCTAATTACTTCATTTCTGTTTACGTTGTTTGCTTCATTATTCTACAAATATTTTTTGTTATTAAATAGGGTATTTTTACTATACTTTATAGCTATGCAATTTTTTTTACATATTGCAAGGTTAGCAGAGATAATCTAGTGTTATTAATTCTGCTCCACTTGACTTGCAATAAATTGAGTGCATATCCATCAGACAAAGAACATGAAAATAATTTTCACTTCACACTTTATTTTAATTAAAAAAAACACAAGCACTTGACAGGAATGGACAATCAAAGTCTGTGTCATAAAACAACTCATAAAAGAAATAAACTGGTTGTCTGTAAATTCAGTTTATAATAGATGATAATTTTACATAATAAGAAACATTGCATGCCTTTATGAATAAACTTGAATTATTATTAAATATTTATGATTTTTTTGTATAATACCAAGAAAGAGTCAGTTGAAAATCACAAATTTTCTTTCAAAAAATTTACTTGCAATCATTTATTTGCACTCGATCATTATTTTTTTTTAAATTTAAATTTAGATTAATTACTAACAAGTAACAATGTGCTATTTAATTACAAGCAACAATGAATGTATGGATAGAGTCACAAGCAAAACCCAAAGTCAATCATACCTCTCTATCGTTTGTTCAGCACTCTCGCTTGCACGCTTGGCTCAGGCAGAAAGTGACATTAAATAATGCGTTTTCGTAAGTGCAATAAATGAATATTCACAACATATGTTGTAGTTATGCCTACCCTACCTAAAACCACTTTGTTTCAAAGTAATGTTCTTAAGAAACACTTGTGTGTTGTTACTAATGAAAGAAGTTTATTAAAAGCAGCTCAACTCTTCTGATTTTGTGAGACACTTGACAGAAACAAGGGATATGAAAATACACAGTACTTTTTAAATTATTATCAGACACTGCATTGCATTTATATTTATAAATTTTTCTATGCATTTATAGAATGTTTAACTAAAAACAGATTTTATATAAATTGTCATTACAATTAAACACATTTGTCAACAAAAATAATAATAAAAAAATCACATATTGCATATATTCCATTCAAATCAATGACCAAATGTATAATGAGAGATAATAATGAGAATTTAAACAATATTCAAGATTCAAGATAATTTCATTATCTTATTGCTTATTTATGGTAGGTACAGAGATTCCAGTGAGTAACTATACTTTTTTAACCAACTTCTGTAAAAGGAGGAGGTTATAAATTCAAATGTTTTTTAATGTTTCTTACTGGGTGAACCGACTGTGATGATTGTTTTTCATTAGAAAGCTGGTGCTTTCTGTGTGGTCCCATTTTAATTGGGCCCGTTTCTGATATTTGGGTTGAAGTAGTTTTTTTATTAAAAAAGTATATATTTTTAGAAAGCTTGTGTGTAGAGTAATAATAGTGAGCATCTAAACTCTGCACTTCTTTAAATGGATCTTTTAAGTGAAAATTGAAGTGGAAATGATATCTACAGCTTCGCCTTTTTTTTGCCTCTTACCATAATTTTGCTTATTTAAATAATGAAACAGTAAAGTAAAAAAAAAGTAAAAAAAAAACAAAGCATATGTTAATCAAATTTTTTTTTAAATGTAAAAAATTGCTTAACAATTATAATTTTAACTGGGCTTGCGAGAGACTTCACTTAAATAAAATTGTTTAAACTATAAGTATGCTAATATAATAAATTTAAAAATAAAAAAACGGCGAACAAGGATATCTTAAAATATAAGACACTTGTAACTCTACACTACTACTGCAGTACTGCTATTATTATCTTAATTACAAGGATAAATTTAGACTTGACAATTTCTAATTTATATATCTTCTTTAAATAAAAAAAAATGTGTACGCAATTTAACATTTATAACATTAAAAGAAAACATTAAATTTAACATTTTTAATATTAAATGTTCCGTAAAGTTACTCATAATTAAATTAAGAAGCGAATGATTATAGGTGCACGTTTTTATCTGAGAATACTGTCAAGTGCGCAAAACCTTAGTATTGGATTAGCCCATATGCTTTGCACCGTTAGTGACCACTAGTATCGTGATGCAAACACACGGAAACTTAGCAGCGAGTTCTTTGTGGCAACCTACGGAACTTGCGAGACGTATGCTAGGAGAGCGACCGTCGCCTGTACCTCCGACAAGGGAACTTTGGCCACCGCCAGAGCCTGTACTAAGTATTAGTACATTGCAACTGGCTTATCAACAAGATTTTCAAGATGAGGACTTGTCCCCGAGACGAGCGTCGACTCTTTCCTCCCAACCTTATGTTCCGACGACGGTACCAATAGACAGCGACGATAGGCCTCGCTATTGCACTGTTGGCACAAATACGGAACCGCCACAAACAATATTGAAGAAAATAAAGCGTCTTTTTCGAAGAGAAGATGAGTTTATTTCTTTCCCAACAATACAATTAAGTACGAGGAATATGGAATCTCAAATACAAAATTGTGATGAGAAACCAACAGTTCGTGCAGTAAATGGTATAAAAAAGGCAATATCAGGAGCTAAATATCGTGTTGCGCCAAACTCTGATGATATTGATAGTCCGAAGATAGTTTATGACACATCTAAACCCGGAGACCGCATGATTGCCACGTTCGGAGCGAGTAAATCATCAAAATGGTTTAAATTTCCGTCCAAGTTGGATTGTTCTCAGCAAATTAGAGCTCTTCAAAGCTTTTGTGGCCGACGACGTCGACAATCTCCCCAGCGCGAGCCTCCTCGTCCACCCTTACAAATTACTCAGGTGTGAACAGCAAGAAGATTTTTTAATAAAAAGAATTTATAATTAAAAAATATTGGCATTTATTAACCGCTTTCTTAGATGCACGGCACACGTAATTGTAATGTGCTAAATAATGTTCTAAATTGTAGTAGAATAAAAATATTCAAGTAGCAGTTTTGCTAATTAATATGTCTTTATAATTTGCGTTTCGTTGGAGCGCGGGAGGGTGGCTGAAGCAGATGTGGGGTGCAGGGGCGGCGGGCGGCAGTCTCGCGTCAGGCGTCGTGCCGCCCGGTCTTACCCAAAAATACACCTTGCTTTCGAATATAGTCATATTGCTTGTTTATTTTCTATACATTGTTTTAATCCCAGTATTTAATCTATTTGAAACAGCTATTAGTAATTTTATTTCAAAGGTGTGTCTTTTTTTAACAATCTACCTACATAAAATCAAAACGGATTTTTGTGTAGAGCAAGCAAGTCGGCGCGTCTCAATGCGCAAAACTCACAACCAAAAAAATTTGGGCGAATTAATGGAATGTTTTGATCTATTTATATGTATATATATATAATAAAATATTCTCTCAATTATTTTTCCAAATATATTTGATTATAATCACGATACTATGCAGAGCAGTCATCAAAGTGGGTCTCTACCATACCAATTGTTACTTAAAACGTCACTGTTTGGCCTAATTTCGTGAACTGAATCCCATGACACAGATTTTCAGAATTAGTACAAAATATTATTTATATTTGAGCTAGATTTTTTTTATAATAAAAAGAAAGTTGTGGATAGATATAGTGGATAGTTGTGGATACATATATAAACATTTAGAAATTTTGATATTTCAATGTTTCGATATAATTATAGTTATAATATGTCATTAAAAACAACCCACTTAAGCTTAGAATTTTATTTTAATATTTATGTCAATTGACGAAAACTTCATTGTGTCTGAGCGTTCCCTTTTATTTATTTTGTCTTTTGCAAGCTTTTGTTTTATACTGTTGTTTTGGTCTCTGATAGTTAATAAAATATTTGTCAATTCAGTGGTTTCTTTTGAATTTCGTTGTCTTACCATCCTTAAAATACATATGATAACAATAGTCAAAAGAAATTCGTTTTTTTTAATTAATATTTTTATTAAGTAATTTTTATTTAAAATGTTTTATATTTTTTCAAATTATATATGGATTTATTATCCTGTGTTATCTGCACAAAATACGTTAAGATTTAAGTCTTAAAAGAGTCCTCACATAGTTTTACTGTGATTAAATATAGAATATCGTATGTTGTTATATATGTATGAAACATAATAACATGAGAGAAAATTAAAGACTGGTACTACTAATGTAGCTTACTTTTCTTATATACCATATTATTTATTTTTCTTATATCATTACTTCTCTGGCTTCTTTGTTATCACACAAACCCGTGTAAACACCTATTCTTTATATTAATCTAAACGAAATACTACATATATTTAATGTCGTTATCCACATTAATTCAATATAATTCTTACATTTAAACTTTCAAAATTAAGTTAAAAAACTTTAAAAATACATCATCTTTGTCATATAAACCCAAGAGCGTCTAATCGAAACAAAAAGAAGTGACCACAAATCGCATATTGTTAGATAAATAAGAATTGTCGTGAACAACACTAAATCACGTGACACGTGACGAGCAATGTGTTAAGAGTGCGTCACTTGTGGTCTTTGCGGTCTAGCGGAGCGTGCGCGCATGCAGGGGCGCGCGGGAGCTAGCTCGAGCGGGCTCCGCTCGCACCCGCGCGCCCTGCCGCCCGTCCTGCCGCCGCCGCCGCAGTTTGCGACCGACCAAGACGAGATGCCGGCCAATCAGATTGCTCAGGTTGTTTTATCAGCTTTTATTTTTTTGTATCTGTAAAAGTTGATTTTGGTCAATTCTCCTTGGTAGTATAAAAATGTGCATATTTCTATTGAATAAAAGATGATTGTTTTTTGTTATCTGGAGGTTTTTGATGTCTCCATATCTTAAATGTAATTGTGGACAAAAATTATATCGATACACTTCTTAGTTAATACGAATAATATCAAATATTAAATTTATACTATTATTAACCAAATAAAACCGTACCATTACTCTCTCAACTTTTACTTATATTCTTGAATATTGGTAATGAAAATAAATATCCAACTTACAAATTTTCACAAATATAGCAATATTTTAGCGACAACTACTTCATTTTTTATGAATCCAAGCCATTGGTACTTTATTAAAATTGACATCGCAATACTGCGTTACTCAATAAAGAATCACGTAAGACAGTTTAATATATCATATTATAAAGCATGTATCTAACTTTTGTGAAATGTATTTTTGATTTAAGATCAAAATATATACCCTTATCATAGTCTAAATTAAAATATGTGATAACGGCAATAACATCGGAAGCTTATTAAGGTAACGTAAACAAAGATTCAAAGCTCATTTAGGCTAAAAGCATTAAAAGCTTGAAACTTTGTCTTTGAAATGCATGCTCATAGTTTACTTCTTTTTACTTTCAGGTTTGCCACTTCAAGTGGCATAACATTTTAAATTCTTAACTCTTGAAGAAATGATAAGAAACTATTATTTTTATATGAAAATTCTGGCACGAAATGTTCCAATCGGTTAACCAATTATATAAATATTATTTTATTAAATGTATATAATAATATGTATGTATAATTATAGCACATAAGATACTATAATATAGAATGAGACAATTTTGTCTACTGTCAGTAACAAATTATATGTGTACTACTAATATTTTTCGATACTGAATATAATACTGAAATTTGTAATATTATTTAGAAACTTGAAATCAAGGATAATCACAAGACTAGAATACGTATAGTTAACGAGGTTTAATTTGAGCATTGCTTGTGTAAGTGATGAGAAAAGTAGAGTCAGAAAAAAACTTTCAAAATCAAGTGTATTATTTGATATCAATAAAAAAAAATTAAACATACTTTCACTCCCGTCTGATGTGTCGTTTGAGTTAATAATGTTCCGTTACATCATGAAGAACAGCTTAGTCACTTACAATTTTCCGTTTTTGTGCAGTGAAATCGTCACATATTTTTTACTTTAATAATTTCGCGCCGTGTGATCCCGGCCTAGAATAGGATCATCCTGTTACTGGTGGTGTCGTAAGAGGCGACTAAAGTACGTGTGGTAGAGTCACGTCGCCA
>DWAP01002090.1:0-14204 GCA_018230625.1 Heliconius eleuchia
AAGAGGTATGTAGAGACCGTAGCGTTTGGCGCTCCGTTCTCTCTGACTACCCCCTTAGGGAGAAAGCGTGAAGCTAAGTTAAGTTAAGTTAAGTTAAGTACAAAAATGTCTGTAGTCTAAAGAATAATCTTTAAAGATTTAATATACAGTGATTTAATTAACAGTTGCTTAAAGATTAGAGAATATAAAAAAAAAAAATATTATTCGTATAAATAAATAAAAGTACATTGTATTAGTGCTTGAATTTATTTTTATTTTTTGTAAACTTAACAATATTTTAAATTCTTTATATACTTTTTTTAAAGAAATTGAAATATATTGAACTTAACGCTGGTGAGGCGAAGATTCTGTTTAATTATCACAGTTAATTTTTATTCTACCTACATACATAGTGGTCCCTGCTACCAAGAATGTTATAAAAGTGGTCCTTGATCAAGAAAAGGTTGGGAGCCCCTGCTATAGATCCATATTGTTTATATTCAAGATTTTTTTCAGATTACATAATTCATACAGATTTTTGAATGCATAGTATCCTATATCAAATAACATTCGCAACAATAATATTATGTTTTGTTGTATTTTTATTAATTTAACAGGTTAAGATGCCACTTACCAAGCAGTTGAAAATTGCAGCTGGATGCGGAGGAGCAGCCATATTTGGAATTCTATTTGGATGGATTCTATTTCCTACAATTCTGAAGAGTCAACTAAAAAAGGTAATAGCTAAAAAGTTATAAGGGAAAGGTTTAATCCAAATTCGATAATTATGTTGATCCTCCCGTGGCGAGTGACGAATGACAGATAGATGGCTAAAAAATGTCTTACACACAATCTTTCTGAATATTTTATATGTTTCAAACGATTTATTTTATTTAAAAAATAGTCTTTCTAATTCAATATTATAACTTATATTGAAAAGCTTCAAGCTGTAACCTAACAGAGCAAACCTGGGGTAACGATGCTCTATTTCACTCAATTTTCAAAACATTGCGTGTTGAGTAGTGGAATTTAACACCGCATTCATTTCAACTTCTTACTAAAATGTGAAAATGAAAAAATTCATTCCTCGAGTGGCCGAATCGAACCCACAATCATTAAGTTTACAGTTGGACACTGTGCCACGACGCCTCAAGAAATGTTATCACAATATAATCAAAAAGCGACAAAAAAATAGATCTTTTAAGGACAAAAAGTGTTGTTTATAATTATTTTTTCCATAATAATCAGTTCAAATCTATTTTTAGGAAATGGCTCTGTCAAAAAAGACAGACATACGTCAAATGTGGCAAAAGGTTCCCTTCGCACTCGATTTCAAGGTGTACCTTTTCAACTACACTAACGCTGAAGACATCCAGAAAGGCGCTCTACCTATTGTAAAGGAAGTTGGACCTTATTACTTTGAGTAAGTATACATTTTTTTGCTAGTAGTGTAGTGTAGCTTACACTGTAGTGTAGCTATTTTTTTTGGGGTTCCTCAAAAGGAAAAAACGAAACCCTTAAAGGATCATTTTGTTATCCGTGTGTCCGTCTATCAAGATAATTTATCACGAGATCACGTGATCACCAATTAATATCGAATATGAATATCAAAGTCTACGATCCCTTAGAACACAGAAAAAAATCAAGGCTTGAAGACAACGCAATGGCAATTGCAATGAATAACATAGGTACTATTTGGATAGAGCGATGAAGCCAAAAACCTTTTTGAAATTAACTCCCTGAAATTTGTATGAATACTACAAAAAGTACACGTTGGAAGATAATATATCTACGGATAGGTGAAAAATTTCGTGAGAAAATATATTCTGACTCCAACTTCGGTTCCGAATCTGGTTGCGCATCTGGCTCCAGCTTTGGTTCAAATTTAACAACTATGACTGCAGCTCCGGTTCCATTAAAACTACCTTACAATTTCCTCTAGTTATTAATTAGGTTAGCCTGCCCTGCAAATGTGAGATACAGCGGGAAACCCAAAAAACAAATGATACTTTAAAAAACTGCTTAGGAGGTACATTTGCACTATTGGTAGTAAAAAAACATAATTACAGAATCGAAAGAGAAATATTATATATTTCTTTATTTCTCTGTTTACGTTTATTAGATCTCTCTACTTCTACAGAGTATTGATAATTTCAATGTACATAATTCGAAGCCAATTAATAATTCGCCAATAAATCATATCGAAAATCAATTATTTGAATCTGCAATCTTCAACAAAACATCAGGCGAGCTGTCGCTAAGACGGTGTTAATTTTAATTATTTATTCACCTAGTGAAAAGAGTGCCTCGTTTCATTCATCTATCTACTTCATGTTCTCGATCTTGTACGACGTTGACAAATTAAAATGTACCTACTTTCAAAAATAAATAAGATTATATAATTTTACATAAAACAAAAAAAATCTGGCTCGACGCTCCAGCACCAATTTCAAGATTGTAGGTCAATGAGATGTACTTTAACTGAAAAAAGGTTACAAAATTAAGTTGGCGGGTATTTGCACTCATTTTGTATGAAATGAATTAAAAAATATTTTTTTTTAAATTATTTCTATCTAGAAAATACCTATAAATTTTCATTTTTCAGTTTTTTAATAATATTACTATTGTAGGAGTAAGTTCTATCTTTGTGCCGAATAAAAAGTACTTTTAATAAGTATTTTTCTAGTTACATACATAAGCACAATGTGATATTGTTGTATAGTACTTAAATCTAATTAATAACTCGTATTCAGTTATGCTTTATAAATAACAAGGTTTTATTATGGAGGCCTTTATTTTACTACAATCGATAAAGAAAAATACAGTTGAAGTGTTAGAGTGTGACGTGGCACAATGATTGCAAAGATGGCTCCGTAAATAATAGGGTAGTGGATGTCTTTGCGTGTTTTATATTATAAAATATTGAATATATTTTAAATCAATAATATCAAACAATTTTTTTTTGTCATATTTACTTTTATTATGGTTACTTATTTTTTATTTTTTTTTACCAATCATATTTAAATTTAAATATTTAATTTTTATTTAAATTTACTTTTATAATTAATTAACTACACACAATATGAGCATAAAGCTAATTATTTATAAAACTCACAACTCATAGTGGAATTAAATAGGGTCAAAAAGGGAATCTCCATTTTTGTTAATAATGGGTATAAAAATTGAGTAGAGTTCGAGAATTCATTAAAACACATCCAATATTCAAAACTTAGTTAATATTATTTAAAGAATGACAAAAGGAATATTTATTTTAAAGATCTAATAAAGTTACAAATAAACAAAGTTTATAATAATGTGTCATATATACACAATAACAATTATCCGATGTAATATGCACAAGTCCGGAGGTATCGCTCATGATGTCCAAGCCCGGATAAGCGCTGACTAGGCCAAATGGCGAAAGGTCACTGATGTGGTCTGCGATCGCAGAATTCTGCCCATACTCAAGGGATTAATATACAAGAGCATCATCCGACTGGTTATAGCCTACGGCAGCAAATGCTAGCCAGCACTATCTCGGAACACTGCGTAGCTCCACGTCATGGAAATGACAATGCTGATGTGGATGTGCGTTCGTAATGTAGCGGAACAACTTAAAGAGCGTCGCCTGAGATGGTATGGCCACGTCGCTTGTCTGCCTAGGAACTATGTCGGATTAAAGTGTCTTGTTATGGCGACCCCTGAAATGAGGCCTCACAGACGCCCGGACGCACAAGGAAGCGCTGGTTGGATGTCGTGACGCAGGACAGGAGAGCCAATGGGATAACCACCGAGAATGTTAGAGATATATGAAACAATTCAAAGAAAAACTTACCCGCGTACTTTAAAATATATTAAAACATAAGAACGGTAACGTCGCTTACTCGTCGTTTTGTTACAAATGTTAGCGTCTTTATAATAGGTAGGGAAATGATATTAATTTTATATCGCCTTTGTTCAGCAATGGAGAATAATTTCTCCATTCCATTGTAAATAGGGAATTCAAGTTCAATTTACACTAATGGTTACTTTCAATTTAATGTTATTATTGATTAATTACATTTACACAATTTATAAGATGTTATTATGCTTTATATATTGAATTCTGGAAAATCACCCCACAGCGGAGTAAAAAATTAACATTGACAGGTTCATAGGTTTCATAGTTCGGGAATAAACTACACATCTGTACTTAAATCCTTAAAAATAATAATAGATTTAAATAGCAAAAAAACACGTATTTCAACACTATAAAGAGAATCAAAATTAATAGGGTACTTTCAGTTGACCTGGAATTATACATTATAAAATTATAAAATTCAGGAAAAAATCTTAAAACTATACATTTGTGGTTAAATCCTAAAAAATAAACGCCTTAAAAGGGGGCAAAATGTGGTATTAATAACGCTATTTCATGTGAGGGATCAGGTGAAAAGGCTCTGGCTAAGATAAGCCTGAATTTCAGAGAAAGCTCGAGACCTCTAATTTTTGTATAGAACCCTCGATGGGCAAGCCCGACTCGCGCTTGTTTTTATTTAAACGTGTTGAAATTCAGTGACAAAGTACCATCCGAGTTGAATTTTCTCGCCTCGAAAATTCAGCGGAAAATGGAGAACGGAGTCTCCTAATACTAAGTTTCTTCCATCTACTCTACTATATGCGGGATACTGCGTGTCATTAAAAAAATTACACATGTCTCTCATAAGACAGATATTCCACGTCACGTGGATTTTTAATCTCTCACTTTACATTTCTTGTAAACACTAAAATACATTTTAGTCTATTATGCACGCCATAAACTAAGAACAGATAAGGTACATTTTGTACAATTTAAATCGATTATTTAAAAAAATGTTTTATATATAAAATGTATCTTAGTGTATGCATAGAACTAACTCTTTTAATATTGATCTTCATTATTTATTGCAGAGTTATAAATTTATGATTAACATAATAAGCTTACTTTGACAGAGAATGGAAAGAAAAGGTTGAGGTGGAAGACCAAGACGATACAGACACAATTGATTATAAAAAACTTGACAAATTTTTCTTTAGAAAAGATTTATCTGGGCCAGGCTTAACTGGGGAGGAAGTGATAATTTTACCGCATGCCTTTATGCTTGTATGTTACTTTTATTTTACGACTAAAATTTTACTATCTATCTCTAATTTGAAGATTTTTTATTCAAATTTATTACATTAATTAATATAGTCTCAAGTAAATATATTTTGTATAAATGCCATAAATAAGTAAAATAATATAATTAACTTGTTTTAACAAATATTTATATCCTTAGGGTATGGTGTCTATAGTTCATAAAGAGAAACCTGCAATGATTAATATGGTCGGCAAAGCTTTAAATGGGATATTTGATAATCCTGAAGATGTATTCATGAGAGTTAAAGTTTTGGATCTTCTTTTTCGAGGAGTCGTTATAAATTGTGCTAGGACAGATTTTGCGCCTAAAGCAGTTTGTACTGCATTAAAGAAAGAGGCTGCCGATAGGCTAATTTTTGAGCCTAATAATCAGTACAGGTTCTCATTATTTGGATTGGTAAGTTATTTTTCATTTTATATTTGTACGTTTGAAATTAACCCCCACTTTCCTTACAATTTACGGGACACTGCATGTTGAGTAGAATGACTCAATGCTGCCCTTTATCGTATTACTAAAGCGAGGAAAATACTTCGCTCCTCCTAATTCAAGTAAAATTTTATTCATAACTTTTGCTTTTTATCCAGCGTAACGCAACAGTTGATAAGCACGTAGTAACTGTTAAGCGAGGTATGAAGAATGTGATGGACGTTGGTAAAGTGGTAGCAATAGATGGTAAAATAGAACAAGATATATGGCAAGGAAAATGTAATGAGTTTGAAGGAACTGATGGAACAGTTTTTCCGCCATTTTTGACTCAATTTGATAAGTTGGAATCATTTGCTGGAGATTTGTGCCGGTAAGTAATGTAGCCATTAAAGACTAAAGATTATATTAACCATAAAAATCAATACCAAAAGAAAATGACGAAAATCGGCGGCACCGAATATTTTACCGAAATAATCATCAGTACAAAAATTTTATTAATATTTTAGATCATTTAAGCCTTGGTACCAAAAGAAGACATCTTACAGAGGAATTAAAACTAACCGATACATTGCAAATATTGGTGATTTTGCTAACGATCCTGAGCTGCAATGCTACTGTGACTCTCCAGATGCATGCCCGCCAAAAGGCTTAATGGACTTAACCAAGTGTTTAGGTGTCCCAATGTACGTCTCTATGCCACATTTCTATGACAGTGATCCTAAATTACTGAAAAATATTAAAGGCTTGAACCCTGATGTCAATGAACATGAAATTGTTATTGATTTTGAGCCAGTGAGTATAATGCTTTATATTCATTTGTTTTACATTCGATATAATTAATTCGGGATTTGGTCGATATGTTTTTTTCATATATTTAAAATTTATTTAGATTACTGGTACACCGTTAGTAGCAAAACAAAGAGTACAATTTAATATACAATTACCGAAAATTGAAAAATTGGATTTGTGCAAGGATCTGCCTGACGTTATAGCTCCGATGTTTTGGATAGAAGAGGTAATAACATTAGACAATTATAGTAAACAAGTATTAATTAACAGCTGTAATATTCACCTTTATATGTGGTTAGTGAAAAATATACTTGGTAAAGTAGTAGTAGTTTTAGTTTGTTTTTTAGTTGTATTGTATTGCCATATCCATACTTCTATAATAATATTATAAAGCTAATCAGTTATTTCCTTTGAACGCGCTAATCTCAGGATACTAGGTTCCCTCTGCCTACCCTGCTGTGTGAGGTATACAGCGTGAAGCTGATTTAATTTATAAGTTACTATATCACACGCTTAATAAAAAAGAGAAATAACACAGAATTGTTGATTTTTCTGAATTGGCGTTTAAAGTATTTCATTTCATCCTCATCAACTTTAGTGATGGATAAATATAAATTGGTTCATATTTTAACTAAACAAAACGTATCTAAGATAAAGTTTAATATATAAGGAATGTTAAGACACCACAAGATATAACTTAGATGCGATAAATAATTAGGTAATCATGAAAGAAAAAAAAAGTTTTAACTTATTTCACTTTAGCATTAAATTTTTGCTTCATAATTTAAGAAAAAATTTGACGCAAACCTAAATATTGCAGTTTGACAATAAGTATTAAAAATATGTGACATTGCTGCTGTTATCTTACTTTATTACTATTAACTTTGACTGTTTCTCACAAGAAGTCCCAATATTACGGTTTTATTTAAATGTGATTCCTAAAATATTATATTGGCTTAGAAATAAAACGTATTTTTTAACATTTCTAATATTTATTATTTATATTAATCAACGAAATCCTCCTACAATATTAAATTAACAAAAATATCTACTTATAAAAACTCTATTTAAACTTAGTCCCATAATCAGTCTTAAACTGCCAAAATATTATGTAAAATAAAAATTAAGTACATCTTATTAGAAGAAATCAGCTTATACATAGGCCCAATAACTAATCTTAAGCTGTCAAAACATTATTATCGAAAGAAAAATAATTACAAAATAATAAAAAAAAATACAGTGGCAGTTTCTTTTACTATACTTTAATAAATTTGACTTCAAATGTTACATGAGATAACAAACATAAATCAACTTCTTAAACAATCTGAACACTGTTATAGGTTATATTATATTATGCTGAATTTGTATTGCGGAAGAAACTTTCAAATTTTTATCGATTTCACATTATTGAACATTATGAGTAAAGGTCCAAATAATTATGATATGACTAGATACATTTTGGAAGCCAAATGGCAGTTCCCTTTAAATCACTGGTTCCCAACCACTGGTCCGCGGACCATTAGTGGTCCGCAGAAGCCTAAATGAAGTCCACGAACGATTTTAATTTCATGACTGGGGATTGTGAGGCGAAGTTTCTGTTTGATTATCACAGTTATTTTTATTATACCTACATGCATAGTAGTCCCTGCTACCAAGAATGATATAAAAGTGGTCCTTGATCAAGAAAAGGTTGGGAACCCCTGTTTTAAATTACCTGCACTCGACCGGAAGCGACCTCAATAAAAGTGGAAACATGGCTAGGGTGAGGACGTTTGCGTACGATTTATGTCGCATTGAATTTGTTTTCAGGGTCTAGCCTTAAATAAAACATTTGTAAATATGTTGAAACATCAATTGTTTATACCGAAGCGTATTGTGGGAGTGGTACGTTGGCTACTCGTGTCTTTTGGCATCTTGGGTTGCCTCGTCAGCTTGGTGTATCACTACAAAGGTACTACTATTATTGTGGTAAATGTTTAAATATTTTATTAAATATGTATTTATAAATGGGAGATAGTGTATAATTTTTTGTTTTCATTTATATGATTTTTTATTTATATTTATTTTATTATAAAGTTAAATGTTTATTATGTTCATTAAAGTATGTTTTTATAATGTCTTTTTTTTAAAGAACAGAAGTACAAACAAAGTCATTTATAAATAATATTTATATCACTAAATTATTTAAATTTGCTTGCTTTTTTATCGCAGTATCACGCACAGAGCAGAGTAAGCATAGGGAGCCTGGGAACTTAGTGTTAAAACACTCCGTTAAAGCCACTTCCGTAGGAATGGAATGGAAATATTTTTATTATTGCTTAAAGAAGTTTTAAGTGGCCGTTGTATCGCAGGATTACAATCGTGTGACAGTACACACGATGGTTGTGGGTTTCATCCCACTTGGCGAATGAAATATTTAGAAAAATGTATTTCGTCGCTCAGGCAAAACACGGTGTTGAATTCCGCAACTCAACTCTTCGAGAATTTCGTGGGAAATGGGGAACGGAGTGTCTTAACACTAGGTTGCCTCTGCCTACCCTGCTGCGTGCGTGATAAATCGTGAAGTTGATTTTTTAATATATCTTATTATTCATCAATATTTACATTTACAATATTGAACAGAGTAAGTATATTTTACAATGCATGTGGGATACCTGATTCTAATAACATTTGTAAATGTTTTCATATAATAAATTTCATATGTTTTCATAGTCATAGCGTGGGCTTGTATTCGTTGTAGTTATAATCATAATATAATATTAGATTTACAATATATGTTTGTAATTAATTAAGAAACTCTTGAGGTCGTGGTGGGGCAGGGGCACAAGTGTAATTGTAACGCGACGGTTGTGGGTTCGGTCTCCATTCGAGGAGATGAATTATTATATATTTATATTTTTATTTCTGCACTCTAGCACTAAGGCAAAAACCCGGCGTTGAAATCTGCCACACCACACGCAATGCCTCGAAAAATTCGACGAAAAGTGAGGAACAGAGTATCTTAACACTAGGTTCCCACTGCCTACCCTACTGAAAGCAGTATACAGCGTGAAGCTAATAAAGTCGACTACGATGTTTGTGGATTTTAATCTTATATAGAAAATGTTTACTTTTGTTTAAGCTTTTGGCCTCGTTTTCTTAAAGAGAAAAAACAAACACTATTATTTCAACATATTTTATATTGTCAAAACTGAGTGCGAATGTTTTACTAATAAGTCTAGTTTGAAATTTAGCTTTTATAGGAGTTAAAGAAAAATCGCAATTTTCATTTACAATTAAATATTTTTCCAAGTGATTTATTACTATTATTTGTTGCAGACATTTCTATGTTTAACTTTAAATTACATATTAATATAGTAGCCGTCATGGCGCAGCTAGTAGTGTATCGTCTAACCGTAAACGCGACGATGAATAGTTCGATTCCCACTTGGCGGAATGAGTTATTTCCTTTGTCTGGTAACAACACAGAGCACGGCGTTGGTTTTCGTCACTCAATACACAATGTCTCTGAAATTGGATGGAGAGTGAGGACCGGAGATTTGTAAGCACTAGGTTCCCTCGTAAAGCTAAAAAATGATATAATATACAAAATAATTATATTTATTTCAGAACAAATAATACGCTTCGCCGTGTCAACAGACTCTGCGGTCACAAAAGTTAATCCAGAAGTCACCGAACATAAAGAAATCAACACTATATCGCAAGGACCACCTAAAATTGAAATGTAATAAATAGTTTTTAGTTCTCACAAAAATCACTTACTTGTGTTAATTGCTTTATTTAATTAACGATTTTAAGCTTTTTTGATTAATTAAAGGATACTTTAACATACATACTTATTTTAATCAAAAGTACATTATTAATAGAAAATATGAAAAACAGAGATCTACATTTAGTCTATGCCCATCTCTTAAAACGAGGCAAATGGATAAACAAATCGAGTACAACATAAAATATAACTAAAACATAAGCCAATTTTCATATTCCATCAAAAAAATTGATTTAAATAGTCAGCTATCTGTATGTATCATTTAAAAATTTAACTATTGTAAAAATCGTTTGATGTTTGAGCTAGCACATACAGAACAATGTAGAAGCCATGCATCAATTATGTTTTATTAAATAAACTATAGACTTGAATATTTAGTTTCATTTCGAATTTCCATTTCATTTTAATTTCCCTGAATCCCAATTTATTAGCGAAACTTAATTATTATTGATTAAAATTGACCGATGGACATATTATACATAAATAGATATAAGCTTCGCGCTGTATCCCACATACAGCAGGGTAGGCAGAGGGAACCTAGTATTAAGACACTATGTTCCCCGCTTTCTTTGAATTTTTCGAGGCAGTGCGTATTGAGTGGAGTGCGGAACTCAATGTCGGGCTTTTGCGTTGGTGCCAGAGCGAAGAAATGATAATATTATGAAATAATAATACATTCCCTCGATTGGGGATCGAACCCACACAGGTCGCGTTATAGTCAAACTCTTGTGCCCCTGCGCCACGACGGATATAATGTGTATGAAAACTATTATTTTCATTTGTATATCTTGATCTTGATATTCTGTATATCTTTCTAATAATATAAACAAGATAAAGAGTATGTAGCATTTAAGTTTCCTTCATTCCGGTCATGTTATTTTTTTTTTAAAAAGGCTGTACAGCTTCACTGGGCGGGAAGGGGCGGAAACTTGCCAAAATAGCCTGAACTAATATATTATATTTGAGTACTAGTGGACCGCCCACGTCTTCGCCCGCTTGAACTACAAGAATGTCTTTTTGATATAAACTACGTCCATTCATCACTACAATATAATACAATATATATATATATATATATATATTGTTCTGCAGACATTTTACAGACATGCTTGCCATTTATACATTTAAACATTAGTAATTTCTAAGGTAAAAAATAATAAATCTTGAGAATAATTTATGTATAACAGCTGTATAACAGCTTTTAAAAGAATATTAATTGTTTGCATAAAAAAATACGACCTATATAAAATATAACTTTAATCATTATTACCTAAGATCGATTCAGTACTTTCTGTATTTTGTTAGCTTCATGGTGTATCCCACACATGGCAGGACTGAGTGAGGAAATTAAAATATGTAATATTTCATTTTCCCGAGTGGGAATCAAGCCCACACCAATCGCGTTTACAGTTGCTCGCTTATGCTCCTGCGCCACGACGGCCAAACAATTCTAATAGATTTTTGATTTTATATATAACGAAATAATAGTCAGTAATACTATAAAACATGATTTATTACAGTAGTACCTATCAAATATTTACAAACTACCACCTAACGATATCACAATAACTTAATATGGTAACATATGGTAACTAAAAAAATATTTTGGTATTCACAGATTTTTCTTTATCGATTTTGCATCTATTATCGATGTCTTAAACGGTATATCGATAAATTTTACAATTTTCTTGCTTGGTACATTAATGAGCCAGTTGAAACTGAACCTTAATACGTAAATAATAAGAGCTATAGTGATGATTAGAAGTGTTAAGAAAGTGAAAGCAATATCTAACATATAATACTCAATAAAATTTAGGTCTTTAGCAGGCGATTGTAAATGATACGCTCCTTTGTGTTGTATCACGTATTCTGTCCAATATATTGCTCTTTCTAGTGGAGATTCCTTTTGATTTCTTAACAAAGTTTGACGGTATTTTACTTGGAATTTATATTTAGGTTCAACAATCACTTCGTGTATGGCTTGGTACAGCTTGTCTGAGGTCAAATGGTGGAGATCTAATTTTCTGGCGTACCCGTCTGCTTCAGCTTTGGCTGCGTTTGCGTCGTGGTCGCAGAAAACTGGAATTGTTATGATCGGTACTCCATGGAACACCGTTTCGAACATGCTGAGAAGGCCTCCGTGTGTCACGAAAGCCTTGATCTTGGGATGACCTGAAAAATGTTATAATTACGTTTTTGAGTAAATATAAAAAAACAGTATTCCATAGACAATGAGAATCTTCATACATTATGATATATCAGTTTCAACTATTTAACCAATAATATGTTAAACAAAAAGAGCCTATTGGTATACCATTATAGTCTCAAGCTACTAACTATTTTTTATGATACAGCTAGTATGATGGTGATATGATGATGGTGGTGGTGGTATTTATCTATCCAGATGGACAATTTAAGATATTTTAATAAAATGATTAGTTAAGAATCAACCCCTTAACCATTGTCATATCGACGCAAATATTTCTAACTGCTTATTAAGAAAACGTATAAAAAATTTAAATAAATAAAAATAAATCAGCGTCGCACTGTATTCCGCAGTAGGGTAGGCAGAGGGAACCTAGTGTTCAGACATTCCGTTCCCCACTTTTTACCGAATTCTGGAAGCATTGCGTGTTGAGTGGCAGGACTTAACGCCACGCTTTGCCTCGACACCAGAGCGAAGAAATGGAGATATAAATATAAGTAAATATTTTGAGTGGGGATCGAACCCACAACCATTCGGTTTTACAGTCACACATTGTGCCCCTGCGCCACGAATTGAACTCGCGCCTCTCGAAACCATCCAAGTTTCCAAATAGGCGCGGGTTCAAATAACTAATCTCAACGCCACACTTTGTCTTGTTACCAGAGCGGAAAAATGAAACTGAATCATCACCCCGAGCTTTGTTATTCTAAAATAAAGATATATTCGATATAACCAGCAATATATCTACAGCAATAGCTAAATTAATTTACACACTTTTACAGAGTAAATTGAACAATCTAGAAACAAATTATACCATCTTGTTTTTTACTATAACAATCGTGTATATTAAGACAAAATCACTATGTCTGGATAAGTAGAAATGAAATAAACTTTATTTAACTAAGAAACGGATTATAATTTGCAAATATAATCAAATGTCTTAAGAGATTGCATAACTTTAGCATAAAATGAAATATGTAAATGAAACGATGTCGGTCTTCATATCAGCACCATCACCTTGTTGAGTAACAGTGTTGAGTTAAATGCTTTGTCGTTACTGTGTCATGAGCTTTTACTTTATATGTACATATACATATGTATACATAACAACAATGCTGGAAGTCTTATAAGATAATAGTAATTAAATCCGCTTCACGTTGTAGCCCTCACACAGCAGGGTAGGCAGAGGGAACCTAGTGTTAAGATACTGCGTTCCCCACTGTCCACCGAATTTTTCGAGTGCCGTGCTGTACATTCCTCACTTTCCGATTGTTTGAGACTTTGCATTGTCACAGGTGAAGCTCAACACCGCTTTTGACACGCAATGGATAACGAACCCACAACCATCGCTTTTACTGGCGGAACTTAGCACCTCACTTAATCGTATCCGAGCAGGGAAATCATTCTTTCTTACCCCGAATGGAGCAAGGAATCAACAACAACCATCGCGTTTATAATTAGGGGCTGTCCCATTGGTCTTTCTTTTTTACTCTTTTTAGGTTAACTTCACGCTGTATCCCGCACTAGACAGAAGGAACTTGGAAACCTAATGTTAAGACACTACGTTCTCCGTACTCCGCAATTATTCAAATCGAATATTCGATATTAAGAGTTAGCCCAACAAGATTTATAAAAAAAAAATGGCAAAAGGACTTAACACAATTTTTTATATATACATAAAAAAATTATAATCTTATATATTGAATCGACGCTCAATCATTAATACAAATCTGCCTCATATTTCTATAAATAAAATTATTCAAAATAAGATATTCCTTATATTAGTAAATATCTACATACGAACGTTACTATTTACATATTTGACAGTTTCTTTTCGCCCTAAGGTTGTCTGGAAGAGATGGCTACTTAGCCATAA
>DWAP01002091.1:0-14204 GCA_018230625.1 Heliconius eleuchia
TCAACACAGAGATAAAGAACGATTTGATCTTCAAAGAAATATCAAGTAAATACATCGATTTTTTGCTTCATTCGTTCTTTTGAAATGAATCTATATAAAAATGCCTAAAATCAGCCTTTCTACGTGTACACTGTAATAACTACATATTTACCAATTGTACATTTAACCAATAATATATGTAACTAATTTAAAAACTGTACAGGAGTTAATATGCAATCATGTAGTTATTTTACAAAGAATATTATGAATCCTTACTCAAATCAATAATTTAACATTAAGGGTGTTTCTGAAGGGGTAAATTAAATTATTCATTGACATCAGCACATTTAACAGTTTTAAAATTATAATGAGACGTAAATAACATAGGTAAAAAGAAAAGAACGTAATGTTATAAAAATATATACGTATAATAAATAATTCGCTTTATGTATATTTTATATATATCAAATATCAACTCAATATGGTTCATATTTTTTAATTCAAAACATTCAATAATTCTTATAGAAATTACGATGATCTAGTAAAAAATATATGTTAGAATATTACAGATTAAAGTGATAAAAAAATCATATTAGAAGTCATTATAGCTGTCAATCAATTCTATTTATTAAATCAATAATCATGTAGTATATGAGGGCGAAGCCGCGGGTGGGCCGCTAGGTTCTCAAACAAACAAACAAATCCAATATTCTTTTATACATACAGCGTTTTCTTCAACTGGCTCTTGTATTTTGGGACCGTGGAATGATTCTTTGTGAGTGAGCTCCTTACTCATTGCAAATGTTTTCGGCGGCCGAGGGGGAACGGGTGGACCTATTGAGAATATTAATAATATAGGAAATATTAAAAATATGTCAATAAATAGTATAAAAAAAAACCTCGTACATGTCTAACTTTTAATTTACGCAACCGATTTTAATGTGGTTTTCAGTCATGTCAATTTGGGATTTCACATTTATTCATACATTGTGTTATAGTCAAACATCAAAATTTCGCGCGCTCCTAGCTTTGACTAGTCAACCCTCACATCTGACTTAAGACTTTATTAAAAGGAAAACAATATTATGATTTTCGGCCTTTTACTTATTATTTTTTAATCAAACATATAAGTTTTTGATTTTATGTATTGCAAATAAAAACTTACAAAAATCCCTTTTAGTGACTTTTTTTTAAATACACAAAATCTTTTAAAGTGAAAGCTAGGTTAGGTTAGGTTTTGTATATAACTATATAAAACTAAACACACACACACATTAACACTTTAAAACCGCCAAAATTGCAGCTGCGGTGGCGTCAGTACATAATATGTAAGTTGTAAGTTATGACGTATAGAATTGCACTACAGTTCAAGAATAACCTCTAAATATTTAGTTCATATCGTCTCATTAAATTGCATTGTACTACCATTTTATCAATTATTAGCGACCAGCCTTGGTACTGGGTACAATGTGACATATTTAATTTTGATAAAATTACTTATTAAATAAATAATCATATATTTTAGACGAGCGAAGCCGCGGGCGTGCCGCTAGTACTATAAAAAAATATGGAAAAGAAAAGTATAGGTTACCATTTTCACTGCCTCCATCACGCCTAGGTTGTTGTATGGACATTTTGGTGAAGCTTTTCGTCACTGATAACTCCCCTAGAAAAAAAAACTATATATTAATTCTAGTTCATACAAGTGTATATATATACATTTCATAAATATAAATCAAACCGTAGTGGCGGTCGCGGTAAAAAAATATTGTCATTTCCACGTTCTATTAACTAGCAACCACTATAAAAGAAGTCCCTAAAATTTCGCAGTACGCGGGGAACAGAGTGTCTTAACACTAAGCACCCTGCCATAAGCGGAATAAAGCGTAAATAAAAAAAAAACTAAGAAAAAACTCAATACAACGCTACCTATAGATTGACTAGCATTCAGCGAGCGGCACTCGTCTTCGCTGACATTCGATTCATTTTCGGATAGCTCAACATTCGTAACCCTTATCTGTGGCTGGTTCAAATACGAGGTTCTGTCAAATGATGATTTAGCGCTTGTGACTATATTTTTGGTGTCGAAAGTAAATGCTCTTTGTATGTCCTAAAATACAACGTTAATATAATTACATCTTAAGATTTATTATTTATATTATTTGTGAACGAAATAATATTGAGAAGCCATCGTAGCGCAGGGGCACACAACGCAACGTTTATGCTTGCGATCCAGGGAATGAATTATTGTTTATTAATATTTTAATTTCTTCAGTCTTTCTATGGTAACAAGACAAAGCCCGGCGTTTAGTTCCGCTATTCAACACGCAATGTTCCAAAAAATCGGCGGATCGATAAGAAGGGAGATTCTAACACTAGATTTCCTCTGCCTTACCCACTGTATGCCTGAAGCTAAAAAAATTTTATATATAAAAAAATCTTTACTTGGGCCCTCGCTCCTGTAATGCATTCAGATATTGGTATGTAAGGACCAGTGCCTTCGGAGCAATCGTAGCTGTCCGATATTAACGTCATATCATTATTCTGATGTTCATTCACACATACTAAATTGTAATTTGCATTATTCACTCCAATAGTTTTCTTGACATCTGTTAGATCATTCCTATTACTAGATTTTAACCTCATTGTTACATTTTCATGTTTTCCCACTGTCATAGCATGATTTTGATATACTCCTAAAAATTATTTAATAAATGAATAGACTGGAGAATGGAATGTCTTAACATAAGGATATCTCTGCCTTATAGATTTCTTATTTGGTTGGTGTGGATTTTATGACACAAGATGAAATATCACATCTTCTATATTCCTACAGGAATTTTTAGAAATGGCCCTTAGTGATGGTCTCCTAGGTTAGGGAGTTTAGTATGCCCAATTTCAACTTTCCAAGTCAAGTAATTTCATCTATGGGCTGTCACTCAAGTAATGAAAGTTTTATATAAATAAATAGTAACAAGTTAACTAAATATTCATTATTATTAATCCATACAAAATAAACAAAAAATCAAAGACAAAAATAAAACAAAAAACACAAAAAATTTTTTTGCATTCACTGCTAAATTCAAAAAAAGCACAGCTGTAAAATATATATTTTGCAAAGTAGTGCAGTACAAATGTATTTAATTAATAGTAATGTTTGTCAGTTCAAATTTTACTTGAAAAATGTTTCCACCCTTACAATAGTGATAAATAATTTCTATCTTTTTAGAAAATTTGGGTAGATTGTATATTTATTTTTAACTTCACTCTGTTAAGACACTCTGTTCTAGTGCTACAATGCTACATTTTGTTTTCCTACCAGTGACAAAAAAATGTTCAATAAGAATCAAACCTACAACTATCGCGCTTACAGTCAGACAATGTACTGCTACCTCTAGCGTAGCCTTAAATTGATAATTTTATTAAACATTTACATTCACTTCTCAATAGACTTAAAATGTTACATTCACAGTGCAACTAATTAGTAAAAGTAACAAGAGTTAGTAATTTTAAAAAGAAAGAAAAATTTTACAAACATCACAAATGAAATCAAAACATTCAAAATACACTATTAATTAAATTAAGTAGATTACTTTTACTAATATTTTTTTGTTTTAAAAATAATTAAAAATATATTTAATGTACTTATAATAGGTAAATAATATATAGTATTTAATTATGTATACAATTAAGGTAAATGATATTTAGAGAATATATTCACTTTAACTTCAATACTTTTAGCTATGCAGTAGACGTTCATGCTGCTATTAAAATTAAACCAATATACAACATGGTATATTGAAAGTCGCTGAAGCATAACTATTTTTAGTTTAATATCATATTTTCTGTATATCGCTTGCAATCTTTAACAAATCCAATAAGACTTATTCATAAATCAAATATTATAAATAAATTTTAAATCATTAAAAAATTAAAATAAAATTTCATACTTTCACATAAGTAACTAGAAAATAGTAACAAATATTAATGTTAGTCATAGTTATGACAAAGTCATATAAATTTGTTGATGCTAATCATAAAAATGATTAAAAATATATGACTGTTGATGACTGTATGGTTTTAGTTATATCTGGAACTTACCTGACGCATTGGCTGCATCATCAATTGCTCTTAAACCACATACTCTGCATATTGCATCTACCCATTTCTCCATTTCGGATTCACAATCTGCTTCAAGATGATAAATTCTAGTTTGTGTTTGTATCGTGAACACTGAACCTCTCATCTTTGGATCCATCGAACCATTGCTACCTCTTTCCATGTGCAACCCAGCGTCCACCTGATTGAAAAGATTAAGTTTTATAAATCATACAAGTTAAATTTCAACCCCATTGATTAATGATCAATAATATATATGTTAAGAAATTATCTTTAAAATATTTATTACATTGTTTATAGATACCTGTTCGCAAAAATCTAAGTTGATTGTTCCCTTGAGCCGTCTACAATTACGGTCTGCATAATAATCTAGGAAATACTGCCCAGGGAGTTCACCAGATTGTCGCAAGGCAAACCACCTTCTCCGCCATTTCTGGTTATATGATAAATTATATTAAGTTTAATAGAAAAGTTTGTTACTTTATTTTATTATTATACACAAAAATCAATCAGAGGCGCCTTAATCGTAAATTACCGCAAGTAACCAACGAAATTCCAATCTGTCAACAAACTAAGTTAAAGTAAATTTCGCTTACCGTCCTCCAAATACGTTTCGATGGAGGCGATTTGGTTAACCAGCCTTCAAATACAATGTTTCTCGACATTTTGGCCATTTACAAAAATATATCCTGTGTTTATGAGTCAGAGAACAAAATTTATTTACGTACAGAAGTGATAACGCACACAAATGAGTGGCTTTACTTTTACTTGCGGATCCAGAGTCCAGACTCCGACTGAATTGCTCGACACAGATAATTATATTCGATGCTCTCTAGAACACGCAGGCGCAAAATACGTGCAACACTAGTTCATTTCCATATTTTATATAGAACTAAATTATATTGTTACTAATTATATTTGATACCTGCATTTTAATCCAGTACAAAATGTGTCAGTTGATTTTAAATAGTTTTTATTACATTTTCGTACTTCTTATGATACGTTCATAATATGTTATAGTAGTAACTTGGATTTATTTTATATTCGGGGTTTTTCGATTCGGATTTCCTATATAAAAAATATATAATATATAAATAATGAAATATTTATAGAATATTATATGTTACTTTTTAAATATTTTGTTTATGAATAATACTTTTACGGTATCTTTTTTTAACTTATTACAATAAGTATTGCCATATTTTGAAACTTAAAATTGTATTATAATAACTTACGATATATCGTACCGTAACTTAAAATGTTTTTATTGTTAAATACACCTTGCGCAAAATTTTAATAAATATTTTCTAGGTACTTTCTTACTTTAACTGCAATGTCTTTCTGTCTATCACGTCTAGTAAGTTACGACTTTCGCTAAAAGAAAATTTATGTTTCGATGTTATTATTAAAATCTTAGTTCAACTTTTAGACATGAATATTATTATTCAATTAATTTAATATAATAAAAATAAATTAATTTAATAGCAACTAAATAAGTGAAACATTTTTAAGTATTTTTTCATAATTATCAAAACAATCATATTTACTTCGATATTACCTAAAAAATATATAAATACTCATAAAATGAAATTATGGATTTAAGTGCTATTTTGTCAACATTGTCAAGTAAAACAGCGAGATAAACTTCAATATATATTTATATATGTATAAAAATATCATTATCAATTAATATATTAAAGAGAGTTTCATATTTTTTTCAAATAATTAATTTTTATATTATGTTACATCCACAATATCCCCAAAGTAATATTTCCAAATTCAGTGGCTATCATCCAGAAAAGTTAATACCTACTACCTCCTTATTTTTTAATTATGTGATAATTAATATAAGTAAAAAAGAGATTTAATACATTTTTATATTATTATACAGATATGCTATTGATGACGTGTCACCCACTGTTAAAGCAGATGAAAGTATAACACCAGGCCGACCACCTGCCTTGACTCAAAGGACTATAGCAAAATTTCTACTACCTTTGACAAGGGAACTCGTTGAAATACCACCTAGGTTAAATAGATTAAACTCACGAATGTTTTACTAATAATACTTTTTTTATAGCCACATTTGGACACGGTGATGATAGTAATCCAGTCTAATATGCTTGAAATGGGTGAAAACTGAAAATAGCTGAGGATAGTCGTGGAGCAGGGATACAAGCGTGGTACTCTCATAAACACTCTAATAAACGAGCAAAGTGCGCCGTTGAGTTCCGTTCCTTTCAACTCTCAATACCTCCAGGATTCGTTTGTAAACGTGGGGAACAGAAGAGTCTTAATGGGAATAGAGTGTCCTAACACTAGGTTCCCAGGTGCCCTTTGCCTACCTATATGTTTTACTATCCACAGGCCTACTATAGATGAATTACCAGACGCTGTATTGGAGAACATGGTCAAGAAAGATAGAGCGTTTTGGGTCGACAAACCCGGCGCTAACGCTTATACGCTTCACGATGTCTATTACAACTATGGCATGACAGCTGATAAAATATTACCACGTAATCATTATATAAATTTATCAAAGTTAATTGATTTTATATTTCCAACATACAAATAAAAAATATTTTTTATGTTTTCTATCGAAAATATATATTCAATCGAATAATTAAACAACTCTTAAAAATAATATGATGAAAAATCAGCTTTATGCTGTATCCCGCACACAGCAGGATAGGTAGAGGGAATCTAGTTTTAAGGCATTCCGTTCTCCATTTGCGAATAGACGCACAGTTTCTCGACACCAGAGTGAAGAAATGAAGATATAAATTTACATAAATATTTCATTTCCTCGACTGGGGATCGAAATCACAACCAATGGTAAGAAGAAGAAAAATTATTGGATAATAGGGTAGGATATCCTTAGTACCTATATAAGTTATATAACACGCTAATAATAACTCCGAACAGCACATCAAGATGTTTTTCCTCGTTCCTACCAATATGACCTTGATTGTGTTAAGTATAGACGTCGGAATCGATCAAAAAACGGAGACAAGGTAAATTCACATGTGTGTGTATTTACACATTTACAGCGAGTCATCGTGTACATCATTTTCTCGAGTATTAAACTTTTTAAAATATTTACTTAGGTTTAATATTATGTCAATACTTTTTAAAAAATAAATAGATTAAATCCGTGAAGGTAATAGAATATATAGATAAGAGAAAAGAAAAGAATCGTCGTTTCCATTTCTATTTTGTTATTCAGAAAATTATGCAATAGCTGTTATAAGAAACATCGCATCTAGAAACCAGAGACATGATACACCGAAAACGCTTGTTCACCATTGCTTTAATTAATAGGGGTGTGCATAAAATATTTTAATATTTTTCTATTTATATTATAATACCTATTAAATATTTGTTGTCAGAGTATTAAAAAAGACTCCCAAACCTCCGAGACGACACAAAAACGTTGGAAGTATTACCCAGATCTTACTGCGACATTATCTTCTGAAGAAATAAAAAGAATGATGAATAAGTACGAATACATGAATCATTCTCCAAAAATAGAAGATAATAGAATATACTTTATTGTGCAAAAATATTATTAATGCAAAAATCTTAATTCCCAAACTACTTAACTCCTTCATCTGCATGAATTTTACAAAAGACGCAGAAAACGTTATGTAATTTTTTACAGACCATTTAATAAGAATAGGATGACTGTTTTTAATATATAGTTAAATAATATGCTACGTATGTATGTTTTTTTTAGCTTCATGCTGTATCTCGCACACAGCAACCCTGCTGTGTGCGAGGCAAAGGGAGCGTGGGAACCTAATGTTAAGATTCTCCGTTGGAATCAATTTCCCAGTTTCCATCGATTTCTGGAGGCATTGCGTGTTAAGTAGCGGAACTCAGCGCCGCACTTTGCTTCGGTGAGGATATGTAAGCATTAAATATTTCATTTCCTTGAGTGAGAATCGAACACACAACTTGTCGCTTTTACAATCGTACGCTTGTGCTCCTGCGCCACTACTGGCGTTTACTGACATGCCTATTTTGACTGCCAAAAATTACGTACTATTTTCGGCGTCTTTTGTAAAGTTAACGCTGGATGGAGTTAACTGGTTTACGAATTAAAATATAGATATTTTAAACCTACCTAGTTACTTACATTGACATTAACATTATTATATTTCTTCCTGTTTCATAGTGTACAAAATATTAAAAAATAACAAATTGTTTACCTTACGTAAAACAAACGCATCATATCAACTTGACACTATTAGGCTTTAATTATAAATAGGCGCCATAATAAATTGCCGATTTCACGTTACAGTGTTGGCCGCCCATACAAAAACGAGGCTTGCAATTGGTACTACCAAAACTATCCGTCAGTAAAATACGACTGTATTTTAAGAAAGTTTTCTAATTAACCTGTTTCCGTCAATTTTAAGTTTTATAAGTTCTGTGTTTTATTTAATTTTTTTTTGTAAAATTATTCGTTAATAAAGACGTTTTATATTTTTACAAATTGAATTTTGAATTTATATTATAATGATATGATGAAAATTATAATAGTTGCTACCGTTTAAAAATGTGTAATTACGCTCTCTATTTCTCTTATAAGTGTATTTTTTTATTTTAATATATAATGTTTCGAGTTAGTAATTATCTACTATACATTTAGCTTAGTATTATGTATACGTATAAGTTATGTAAATTAGAATAAAATGAAATTTAAGCCGCTGCTGCTACTAATAAATAATTAATAGAATTAAGCACCTGAATTAATTTATCTTGCAACGTTTAATTTGTTGACACATTCCAATTCCAATAAATAATTGGTTTTAAAACTATAAGATCATAAAATATCCTCTGTTTTTGCTATTTTATGTATTTACGAATGAGATTTACGAATGTGTTCATTAGGAATGAAAAACATTTAATAAACAAAACCCCTAGTATTTTTTTTCAGTTTCACGCTGTATCGCGCACATAACAGGTCTCAGGTCTCACTCTCAGGTCACTCCGTGCCCCACTTTCCGCCAAATTCTGGAGGCATTGCATGTTGAGTGGTTGAGTGGTGGAACTCAACGCCTCGACACCAGAGCGAAGAAATGAAAATATAAATTTAAATAAATATTTAATTTGCTCGAGTGGGGATCGAGATCGAACCAGATTCGATGTCGATTTTACAGTCACACTTTGTGTCCCTGCGCCTCGAATGGCCTCAAATTAAATTTTTATTCTAAATAAATGCCACTGTAACGCAATAGATCGAAACCGTAGGTAAGTTTACGCTAAATTGATTGAATATAAAATCTTCTTCGTATGATTATGAAGTATATGTATAGATAAAATGACGTTGTATTCTTCTTTTGTTTATCTTTCATAATAAAAATTTTAGTATGGATAAATACGTAAAATTTTATAATTAAAATAAAAAATTGAAGTCCCATCCCCGCAAAAGCTCAAAATGACGAAACAGAATGATAGTCTATTTCTTCTGGAGGTGCTAATTGATAAAATAGTTTTTCTTAAAAGCCCATGTTTTTCTGATAAAGATTTCAAGACTTGCGTAAATATTGAATGTGCAGGAGTTGAGCCTCTGGAGATATGTGATGATGAGTCTGGTACCTGCATAGCAAAGAGCAATGGACCTTTCATAAAATCTTTTAATAGTGGAAAATCTTGCCTTTTCTCTCTCAGTGAAAACGAAATTGCCACTGCTATGACTAAATTTCCTATAAATATTTCTGTGTATAAATCCTTACCATGTGGTTGTTTACCAACAAAAATTATAATGGGCGAATGTACTATAGATATGACAAAAGAATTCGTTGAAGCTCGAAAAACATTTTTAGAAGATCCTACAAATGTTGGCTATCAAGCTCTGAAAGATTCCTTTAAAATTGTTGGACCAGACAACTCGGAAACTGGCGACATTGTCATGTTTTTACGCATTTCTTGCTTTGGCAAATTAATCATTACAAAATTCCAAGGTCCAGGAGCTCCCTTGAATTTAGAAACAGGTAAAAAAACTGAAATTGTAGATAGATCATGTGCACCTAACAAGGAATTCCAAAGCATGCAGGATCCATGTGTTTGTGGAGGGACACGAGGCTTGAGTATGGGTGGAGGTAGCAGCTCAGCTCCACCGTGCACTGCAAGTGGTCGAAGTGGGGTGTGCCCACCAGGTACAAAAAACATTTCCTAAAATTTTTGGTAATATAAACATAT
Source organism: Heliconius eleuchia (assembly GCA_018230625.1). NCBI lineage: Eukaryota > Metazoa > Arthropoda > Insecta > Lepidoptera > Nymphalidae > Heliconius > Heliconius eleuchia. The sequence continues at coordinate 10,306 of DWAP01002091.1, forward strand.
TCTGTCATATAGTGAATAATTAATTTGGCATTTATACAGCTAAAGATCCATATAATAGTATGCCGTGTGAAGATCCTGATGATGTTTGTTTTTGTTCTGGTCCCAAACCCGTGGCTAAGCAGCAAATGATCTGTCGCAATACCGATCAATATTGCTTACATGTGCCTAAAGGTTAGAATTTTTTTAGAGTTTTTAAGTAATATTGTGAAAATATTCTAGGTAAAATGTAGTTCTAAGTAAAATAAACTTAAAACTACAAATAGTGATATTTAGTCTTTAAGGGATTGCATTAAAACTTTTGCTGGCCAGGTCCCAATAAGCAATTTGAGGAAATCGGTACAATTCTTGGTGGAAATGAGCTTAAAATAAAAGTACCAGCCAGTGCTTCTATTATAAAGAAGATAAGTCAGACGCATTGCGCTATGCAATGTCCTTTTGCAAAACAGACTGATGGCGGATTGTGTGAACCACCATGTGGGAAAAATCAAATAAGTTTGGCTTTGCCAAGTGAGGATGTCTGTTGTAATAGACGACTGGCCGATACACAGTTTAGTTGTACGACGGAAGGTTGCCTACAAGCTTCAAAACATGGTCAACAACTTGCGTTGGCTCGCGGTGATAACAAATCACCTGAAATAGCCAATAAAGATGTGTTCGTTCTCAAAGTGGCTAAAACTGCGACATTGAACGAGAAGAAAATAAAAATGGAACTTGAACTAGTTGCCCCTAAAGGGCCAGACAAGAAACAACCTATTAAAAAAATGAATACATGCTTACAATCTGACCTTGATTGCGAATGTTGTATTCCAAGATTAAAGAAAATGAAAAGAAAAACATAAGCAGTTTAGATAGCTGTGTTGAATCAGTAATCTTCCTTGTTTTTTTTATAATTAACTTGTTTTTATTCAACATTCCTATGTGTTTTTATATTCGTATTTTTTTGTTATATTTTCCACTTAATATAAAAGTTTACCTTTATTTATAATAAATAAAAATGTTTTTATATAGTTTTAAAAAGTTATTATGGCAATGTTTGGAAAATTTGTTTCATGATAAGATTTCTTTAAATACATATTCATGTTACTTAGATTGCTGTCCTACTGGAAACAAAGTTGTATTCCAATTGCCCACGGATACCTGCGAACAGGGGCACAAGCAACGAGCCCACTTCAACTTTAATTCAAATGGAATAGGGGAACTTGCTAGAGAAGATCCACAACAACTTACTTCACCATCATCTGAGAATTACCAAGGAGTTGTTTATGATTTTCCGAAGCAAGTTATAAAAATGAAAATAGGCAGAACAATAGAAATGCCAGGAAGAAAATCTAAACTTGAATACCAGTTTATTACACCAGTTATAAATTATGACAAAATTGTACCAACAAAGGAAGCCCGTACTGCTCAATGTGTGCCAATGCGTGTTGATTGTTGTCCATAATTATGTTAAAATTAATTATTTCATGTTTTTTATTAAAAATATTAATAATAAATATGCCTTTTATATGAATTTTAATTTAAATTTATCGTATTTTTATAAAACCATACACTTATCGTAGGTTCCCGGGCCCTACATTCGCCTTACCAAAAAAATACTGACAGTCAAATGAAAGCCATGCACCAGAGTTGTGATTTCCGTCACTCAAAACTAGATGTACCTAAAGACTTTAGCTTTCATCGATTATTATCTGTTTCGTCATATTCAGCTCCAAATACAATTTCAACCAAAATGTCAAAATGGTCTACTGCATCATTTAGTACTGCAAAAGAAACATATATACCAATTATGAAATCAGACTACAAGGGTATATTTGGAAGTAAAGAAATATCAGTTTACATGACAATACCTGACAAGTGTAGTAAGTTTCGACAATCATTAGGTACTCAAGCTACCGCATCAGTTAATAAATGTTTACAAGTTTATGAGAAATGGAGAAAGTCATCACTAAGTACAAATTCTGATTACTGCTCTACTTGCACCATGTCCACCATGCCTTGTGCATATTATAAAAATTATATACCTGAGAACATATTTACTCCTGAAGTTTATTTTTTCGGAAGAAAAAAAGACGACAAAAAAAAGGGGATGGGATCTAAAGCATCTAATACAAGTTTAGCACAGAAAAGTCAAGCCACAAGTACCGGTTCAAAAAGTGATGTAAAGAAAATATGCTCCAAATCAATTATCCAATCTGGACCAAAAAAACCCCATGTGTCAATCGCTAAATCAAAATCACAGATTTCTTCAAAACCTGTATCAGGGACGTCAAAATGTGTGACGATAAAAGATGATAAAGCACAAAAACCCTGTCCTTCACTAGGGGTATCAAAAGGAGATATGATGATTACGGTTTCGCATATAAAAATTGGACCTAAAGAAACGTGTCCAGTGCACGGGAGTGAACCCTGTCGTGGACCTAAATGCGTATTAGCTTCTTCGGGCGAGGAGCAAGGACCTGTGAAAGTTACATCGGCAAATAACCCAAGGAGAGGTGTATTTGAAATCGTTATAAGAAAGTTGACTGGCGCCCCTTTAGCAAGAAATGAATTAATGTTGGAATGGACACCACCACCAACTCGAACTACACCGTGCAATATGCCGTGTCCACTTTCACCCAGTTATTGCCGTTATTCAAAATGCAAACTAATTCTTTGCCATCCTTCGCCATGTAAGCCAAAATGTTCCAAAAATGTACCATGTGGACAAATTCGCTGCGGTTCATTGTCCTGCAGAAGATGTTGCAAAGCATCATGTTTTCGATATCCTTGCGGGAAGTGTAGTACGTGCTCCCCTCGTAAACCTTGTTGTGCGCCGTCACCGTGTGGAAATCCATGCACACCTCCTTGCGCAAGACCTCAATGTACAAGCCCATGCAAGAGTTCACCATGTGTCCGACCATGTCCAGTTGGGCGCAAACGGTATAGAAAATGTCGTAGTCAGCCCAGGATAAGAAGTCATCGCAAAAGAATTTCACCTTGTCATAATAAATTAAAATCGTGTCCAGTTGTTAGGTGCCGCAGTGTACCTGGACCCTGTTCTGCGTGCTGTAGTCCGCCACTACTCTGTCTCCCACGAAAATGCTGTTCCATCTTACCATGTAAACCTCCCAAGAGAACATTCAGCAATTGCTCCTCATGCTGTGGCTAAAAATAGATAAATAATTCTTATAAGGACTAAAAATTATAATTCATTACCAAATAATTCATCTCAACCATCGTATCAATAGTTCATCAATAAAAATATTTCACACCAAAAAGTACTCTTTTAATAAATCTGTAACGTAGAAAAGCCAAATGCCGCTTTATATTAGTCTGTATAACAAGCAACATCCACCTATCGATCAATATAACCTGCGAGATACGTTCAATAGAGTTATGTAGAGCTACTAGTAAATCAAAGGTTAAAAGTTAAATATGAAAAAAACTTATGAAACACGGTGGTAGACAAAGTACGAAGTAGGTTTTAACATTCCGCCTCAAAACATACAAATATATTTATATGCTTTGAGGTGGCTACAATACAAAAGCGGTGGAGGATTTTACAATTATTTACAATAACCCTACCTATATAATATCTCTCTGTCCTGCAAACTATACAACACGATATCTGTATATATAAAATTGTCAACGAGTAACTCTTATGCATTTTTTAAAATCTTACATCGTATAAGCTTTGCATAAGAAGATATTAAATAATTTACATACAAATAGAAAAAAAAATGAAATCAACTTAACGCTGTATCCCGCACACAGCAGGGGAGTCAGAGGGAACCTAGTGTTATAACACTCCGGTCCCCACAATCCGCCGAATTCTGGAAGTATTGTGTGCTGAATGACGGAACTTAACGCCGCGCTTTGCCTCGACACCAGAGCGATGAAATGAAAATATAAATGTAAAT
>DWAP01002092.1:0-14203 GCA_018230625.1 Heliconius eleuchia
CCTCGAATGGGGATCGAACCCACAACCAGTCGATTTTACAGTCACACTTTGTGCCTCAGCGCTACGACTGGCCTCATTTTTTTTGTTGATTATTTAATTTTTTATTGTTATTTCTTTATGGACACTTTTTGACTTATAAGAGAAATAAGGAACGGAATATCTAAGCTCTACTTTGCTATATGGGGGATATAGCGGGAAGCCTTTTAAAGAAATTATAAGCCAGGACAAAAAAAATTTTATTCCAAAAAAATAATAATAATATTGACTTACGTTTGCAAGCTTTCTTATGAGTAATCGGCTTTGTAGGGTCCCTGTAGTACCCCTCGCGGCAATAGTGACAGTGTCGACCCGCGGTGTAGTGCCGGCACTTCAAGCAGACTCCACCACTGGCCCGACCAGATAGCTTGTAAAGTTCCATATTAAATCGACATCGTCTCGCGTGACCGTTGCAATTGCATTCTGTAAGGAGAAATGTTTGATTTAGCGTGTTTAATGTAATTTTTTCCTGTTTTCTTTTTTTTGAATAATAAGTATAATCAAGTTATAAGTAATTCTGTAATAGATTTTTGACTATTTTGTTAACTTGTACTTTGATTGCTATATAATTTAAAACGCGGCGTTGAGTTCGGCTACTTATTATGTCTTATAAATTATTCTAATTGTGAGTAACGCAGCGACTGAACAGTAGGTTCCCTTTGGCTATTCTGGTATATATTGAATACAGCGTGAAGTATATATGCTTTATCTGTTTTTTAGCATCACGCTATATCCCAACACAGCCGGGTAGGTAGAGGAAACCGAGTGCTAAGACACTCCGTTCCCCATTTTCCGCCAATTTCTGAAGGCATGTACGTTGAGTGGCAAAACACAACGCCACGCTTTGTCTCGACACCAAGAAGCCAAGCCAAGAAATTTTAATATTAAGTATTTCAATTTCTTGAGTGAGGATCGAACCCACAACTGGTTACACTTAGTGCCCCTGCGCCTGCGACAAGCATTTATTTACTTATTGATATTAGTTTATAGTATTTTATAATTCCTCGTCTTGAAGAACTCCTCAAAACACAAGTTAACATAAACCATCATCATCCACACCATCCTTTCATAATTTAATTTACATAATATATTCGCGTGACCACCAATACAACGTGTGTAGCAGTAATAAGAGAAGCTAAGCCAATATTAATTACGCCCATTTGCACTGGACGTGTGCAACAGTTGGCTAATGTGGTCATATGTTACCGTGCAAGCGGTGTAAGGATCGCTATTTCTCTGTATAAGTTTCATGGTAATATAATTTTTGTTATGTATTATGCAATAATAAATTTTACTTTTGGCTTTTTAAAGATCGTCCAATGGAGAAAACGAGTTTGGAGACAAATTGAAGATGTAGCGAAATTGTGGGTTACATTAAAACGATTTACGTGATGTAACATAGTTTACTTTTTTTTCAGCTTCACGCTATATCCCGCACATAGCTGAGTAGGAAAAGGGAACCTGGGAATCTAGTGTTAAGACACACTACCCCCATTAAGACACTTCTGTTTGTCACTTTTCTTCGAATTCTTCTCCGTGTTGAGTGGCGAAACTTAAGGCCGCCCTTTGCTTCTCCAGAGCGAGGAAATGAAAATGTTAAATATTTCATTGTTTGTGAATATCGAACACACAGCCTGCGCTACAAGTGGCCCCATTGTAACATAGTTTACATTCTACTTAGATAAATGGACTATCCATCACAAATATATTTTCATCAATTGAAACGAACAGTTCCTGAGAAAAGAGCGATCAACCAAACAAACACATCAGCATCAGCTTTATAATGTTAGAATAGATAAAGTATCTTTTATAGTAGCAAAACCACATCTCAACTATACATAGGAATTTTGCGTTCCCATATAATCTGTTCTATATGCTCCATATGTGGGTATAACGTTATCAGAAGCTGTAAAGTAATGGTAAGGAACGACCTTAGAAACCTTACTTTCACATTACGCTCATTACTCTGTACATTTGTTTACTTTGAGTTTATTTTCCACTAGAATTAATACTGGTAATAGATTGTAAAGCTCTTACTTTTTACTTAAAGACAGCTTTACCCATTGTAATGCAGCTATGTGGGTAGAGAGAAGAATCTAGTGTCTAAGACACTCCGTGTTAAGACACTCCCACTTTCCGATGGATTTTCGAGATATTGCGTATTGTGTGACGGAGCTCAACGGCGGGTCGTTTACCAGAGCGGGGAATTAGAAAATAAATGAAATATAATTTGAGTGATAAGTTTTAAAAGACTAAGAAAATAAATAAATTGATTGAGGATATTAAATAAGTCTTTTTTTAAAGATGGTAAAAAAGGAAATAGTGCTTCATCTCTTATTTTCTATACTATTTATATTTGCTTGTAGCTAAGGTATGATATTTAACGTTTTAAAAATATAAATTATTTGGACGTAGTACTTTAATTCACGTCGTTCTATCAAATTTGTACATATTTTTTTTGGAATCACGCTGTATCTCGCATATAGCGGACCGAGAGAACCTATATAGTATCAACACTTTCCGCAGAATTTTCGAGCTATTCCGTAATAATTGGCAGAACTCAACGCCGCGCTTTGTCTTTTCACCAGACCTATACCTTTATTGCAACCATAATTATTAACAAAGTAAATCTTTCGAGCCAGTTACTGGACAAGTGGCTTTAGAATTAACCTATTGCTAATTTATTCAGGCTAAGTGCCATTTCGTGATTAGAAATTTATTTAAATCCGTTACACACAGATGTTAACAATAACATAATTTAATTTTTAAATTTAAATGTTAACAATAACTTAATTTTTATTTTGACGGATTATCGTGGTGTGTATATGAACCGTAAGATAGTTGAGGGTTCGATTCTTACTTGGAGAAATTATAATATTAAAACTATTTGCATTTTTGTGGGGAACGGCAGTGTCTCGATTGGTATGAAGTGTCTTACCACTAGATTCCAATACTTTGTTATTTTCGGGTAGCATAAATCGTAAAATAGATAGAACTCTTAAAATAATTAACAATATTTTAAGAGTGCTTTCAATTTGTATGAATAATAAAAATCCACCATATTAAATTCCCCATATTAAATTCCACCATATTAAATTCCCAATCCACCATATTAAATTCCAATATATATATGTACGTCGTAAAAGAGTTACCACAAAAATCTATACTAAATTCAATTCAAACCCACAATTTCTCTCACTGCTTTTCACTGACCACTAACCATTGAACTATTGAAACGTCTTGTTTCTAATACAAACACATAGTTAAAATTTCACAACAAAACTAATATCTTTCCAATCTTTATAATATAAGTTAAAGTGACATCGGTAAAGAGATAAAACCCTCATTCCATCTGAACAAACAGGTCTTAATCATTTGTGGCGTGCAAGTGTTACAACGTAATTGGTAGAGCTTGGAATTACAACCGGAAATTGCATCAGATATTATGGATGAGCTTTTGGTGCTTTCTCATTTGATGGGAGCTTATTATCTATATATGTATATAATAAAATTGTAACTGATCGCTGTCTGTATGTGGAAGATATATGAGAACAACTATTGTTGGGGGCATTTATTAAACAACAAATAATGATTTTTTTTTCATTTTTGTCTCTTTGTCTGTGTGCTTGTGCACGCTAATCTCTGAAACTGCTTAACTTATTTAGATAGTTTTAACTATTATATCTTGGTAAGCTTCTCTAAATATATAATGTTTGTTAAAAATTAAGGAAGTCTAAGTTAACCGGGGGTACTATATAATAAATATGCGTTCTTTGCTATTAGAGGCTTTAAGGAACTAAAAATATATTAATATTTTTTGTTGTCCAATTTATTAATATATTTTTAAAATAATAATTATTTAGTTTTAGTATATTTTTACCAGTGCACCACAATTTCTCTTACTGCTTTTCACTAAAAACAATAACCAACAATAACCATATAAAAAAATATTTAAATTATTTATTAAAATTGAAATACATTTTAATATTGTATTAATTATACATCCTAAAAATATATATACATATAGTACAACTAGTCCAGTTAATGAGAATAGACCACGCTCATAGCTCCTGCCATAATTCAAAGCTGATGCGCGTGAGCATATAAAACTGTCATTGCTGATCTGTTGGTAGTTAGAAACGAATATTTTAAATATTCTAACATACGAGTATATTTTTATTTTGATAAAGTTTATATGGCTTTAGCGTTGAGTTTAATAAATTAATGAGTAGCAATTAACAGTAATAATATTTTTTTAGTTTGCAGGGTGGGCAGAGGGCTTACCACCCTATTAACTATTTAGCAAATAAAAAGAGTATAAGAATACAGTAACTATTTTTTTATTAAATACCTCAATACATTCAGTAGATTCCGTAAAATTTTTATTTACTATAATAAATATATATAAATTTGATATACTTTTATTTAAAACTATTAGTATGGTATTTAAAAATTATATAAAGTACAATTTTGAAGCTAACGTGGCTCTAACGTGGCAACATCGGTTGTGGATTCAATTACGAAATTAATTTAATTTATTCCTTCTGACAATATAGAATAGCCGTAGAATTGAGATTCACTTCTAGTCTGGTATTTGTGCAGAAGGCGGAGACTGCAGTGTCCTTCTATATTAGAGATACAACATGAATCTTTTAAAATTAATAAAACTAGGTGCGTATTTCTAATATAGATTATATATTAATACGGCGGAAAGTGAGGTCGTTAGTGTCTTAACACTAGGTTTCTTCTGCCTACTCTGCTGTATGCGGGATACAGCGTGAAGCAGATTTTTTTTTATCTCAAATATAGCGATCTGTATGCCTGTTCGTTACTTTTAGGTCCACCGAATAAGTACACAGTGTAATCTGGTCATAACTCAGGATGCACATAAAACTGTCATCGGGCAGGAACAGATGGCGTTTCTTTGTAGTGATCTGGTTCACATTGCTCGACGGATGTTATGCATTGTTATGAAACAATTACTGTGTTGTATCATTTGTACTTTATTATAAATATTATTATATAAATGGGACAGGGAATGACTGTAAACGCGGTGGTTGTGGGTTGGATTTAGCGGTTTCATTACTTTTTGGATATACGAAACATGGTTTCCAACTCTGCCAATCAATACCAAATGTTTCAACTCGTGGCGAAAAGTGGAGAGCGAAGTGTCTTAGCCCCAATGTCAAGACACTTTATTATCTCTTCTCTCTCCTTACATTAGTATGGGGGAATAGTAACGCAGTGCAGCATTTTTGTTACTATACTATACAAATGCTATAGTGGAATAGATGGTTTAATAGTAATTAAACCATGAAAGTTATAGGTTCTAAGTAGTATAGTGTAATATTTAAGTTAATTTTACTGTTATAAGACAAAAGGCGGCGTTGAGTTCTGTCAATCAACAGGACACGTCTCTTATTTATGCGGAAAGTGGAGAATAGAGAGCGGGGAATTGTAAATAATATAAATTTAAAACGTTAACCTAAACAAGGATTGAACCACGAACAGCCCGTGTATATCTAGACATTTTATAATTACGCTATGGCAATGTGTATTTTAATATTTTTTAAAATCATTTCTATTAAATTTTTGCAAAGTTTTCTTATATTTTTAACAAAATCGACGTATCCTTTTACGTTAAACTTCCTCGTTTTGCACAAGTCAGCTGTATCATTAGTCACTGGTGAGGTTTCTGTCAAGCTGTTTTGTATGGACGATAATTTTTCTAGAGGCAGGCTAAATTGATGACGCCTTCAAGTGCACTCTGCAGCTTGATTTATAGCCTGTAAAAGGATTAGATGTTATAACAAACATTAAAAAAAACATGTTTTCCGCATAACTCTTCCTAAATTGACAGGAAACCTGCTCTTAAAACGCATTTTTTTTTTAAATTAGACTTGAGTGGAAGAACTTAACGGCGTGCTTTTTCACCCAGAGCCAGAGAAATAAAATAATTCTTTATCTTGTGTGAGAATTTAACTCCCAAATCGCGTATACAGTCAGGCGATGTGCCATTACACCACGACGGTCTTAATTCTTGTGATCTGGGGTTAAAAAAAGTACACAAAAAGTACAGTCTTGTACACAACTATGGTCGTTAAGATAAACCAGGAGGCGATAGATTCGATTGAAATGAATTCTAGGGTCCCTCTGAAAAATGTATCACTTGGAAACTATTCGTACATCATCATAAATCTTTATCTTTTTAGATAGAGTTCCACAAAGCAACCGGAAGTGAACGTGCCCCAAGTAAGCGCCCTTTCATCCGAACTTTCCTCACATTCATGGTCACGCGCGTCCGCAGCATTGTAGTAAAAGTAAGTAGAGTAGGAACGAGCTGAGCACGAAATGTATGTACGTGATCGAACGCGTACATTATATGTGTATCTGTGTTATGTATGTTTGTGTTGATTTCCTTTTGTATAAAAAAAATTTAAAGACAAGAAAAACAAAAAGAAGTAGTTTTTCGCATTTTTGTGCATGGCAGGATAGGTGGAGAGAAACTCTGAAAACTCCGTTTTTCACTGTCTGTTAAATTTTCGGGATATTCTGTGTTATAGCAGAACCGAATACGGCCGCCCAAGTAGTTGTTTAGTGAAATTATTAGAAAATAGATTTGAATCAAAATGTTCATGATTGAATGCTGGCGTATATGAAAGTAAAATATGATACATCCATATATAACTACATAATTAGAGTAACTTTAATTTTCTTAAATTGCATTATTTTAAATAATAATCTAACCACTACCGAAGTTGCCCTCTGGTAACCATTTTCTAAATATAAAAAAACTAAAATCGATATAGTCAAATCATCACATTTTTTATCTCTATACAATATTAGTATATAAAATAATGTAGTGACAAATACACAGATAGATTTCCTACAAAAAGCGAATTTCTATCACATCACCACCCTCTTATACAATTTAGGCTCAAGGCTACTCTCAGGGTTGTAGGTTTGAATTCAATACACAATCACGTTTCCTTAGGCGATGTTTCATTAACAACTTATATCACGTCTGGCATAGTAATCGAAGCTTTCCAGACGCCATCTTAAAACCAGGGGTTGAAATTGCCACTCAAGATAACGAGCTCAATAATTAAATTCATCTCCGTGTATCTGTGCCTTATTAATGATGGTAGCTTTAAGTAGGAGTTTTAGTTGCAGAATTTTGCTTTCGTTCTTGCAAGGTTATAAGGATTGTGGTAGAGAAATGAGTGATGGATCACTTTATTTAGTATGATTTGTGCAATTTTAAGGAAATCTGAATTAAAAAAATTCGTGGCGCAGGGGCACAAGTGTGACTGTATACGCGGTTGGTTGTGGGTTCGATCACCAACTTCTTTTCTTCTTGTCTTAACACTAGGCCCGCTCTATCTGCCCTGTTGTGTGCGGGATACAGCGTGAAGATTATTATTTTTATTTTATCTTTGATAAAAAAAATGCAATGAAATATTACAAAATAAGAAGTGAGAGTAACCTCTTAGTTTTTTAGCTTTAGAGAAACGAAATGTCTTAACAATACTTAGTTTCTATAAAGTCAATTCCATTCCCTACTTTCCGCCATCCTCTTTTGGCGGAGTTCAACGCTGCGCTTTGCCTCGGTACCAGATCGAGGCAATTAAATATTTCATTCCTGAATAGGAATCCAACTCAAATAACGTTATTGCATTCTGCGTTATTGCCCCTGGGCCACGACGGCATTTTTATTTTGTGAAAAAAATAAATAATTCTTTTAGATCCTGAAGGAAAATGTTGTTGATTGTCGCGGTGGTTCACAAGGCATAAGAGCCTTGGCAAGGCATGGACTATTCTCTTACAATATTGAAGATAATGCGAAGTGGAGTAGGTTCAGTGGAAACCCAGACCCTAGCATTTAAATCGAGATAATAATAAGTAGAAGAACACAAATAATTTGAAATGGACCAAACATAAAGATTCAAGCTTTAACAGTCAATGAAGTCTATATACTTCATAAAAATAACACCCTGTATCAAGTCCTCAGAAACCTTTTCGTACACATTTGCCAGCCGTATAAGTCATCTGTTGTAATTTCAGGAAGCTCCATATCGTACAGATTAATTGCAAGGGTGGCAATTGGCACTCTATAACGAGTTTATTAATTAAATTTCTCATGTAACGCCGAAGGTAGCGTCGTGGCGGCTCTAATTAATATCAGTGGAACATCTGCTGGAACAAAACGCCTAATGGAGTAGCTAATGTGATGGAATTAACTGAATAAATTTGATATTGCACGTACATACACGTGAGTACGAATCTAATTTGGAGGTGTAAGTTAAAGTTTGTTATACATATATGTTAAGGTAACTTGTTACTAAATTTGTTGTTGTTTTGGAAAACTTATATCTTGCAATGTATAAACAAATTGCAAGATATAAGTTTTCCAAAAAAAATTTTTCAAAAAAAATAAATCAAATCAGTTTCACACTGTGTCCTGCACATAGCAGGGTTGGCAAATGGAACCTAGTGTTAAGACATTTCGTTCGCTACTTTCCACCGAATTCTGAGGGCATTGCGTGTTGAGTGGCTAAACTCGACGCCGCGCTTTGCCTGGACATTAGAGCGGAGATGTGGAAGTATACATTTAAACAAACATTTCATTTACTCGGGTGGGGATCGAACCCACAACCAGTCGCGTTTACACACACTTGTACTTCTGCGCAACGAAAATTTTTATATTATTTTAACTTTTTTCTAAATGTGTAGTAACATTTTTAAAAAAGTTGAAAATCTGGGTTAAAATAACTAAATATCTGGTTGCTTGGTTAAGTAACATAAAGCGAGTGTTGAAGCACTTTAGTCAGATTTCATTTATTTTGAGCAACATAAGCAGCCTGTATATAATTTCAGGAATTTACTTTTACATCCAGGTACTTGTATATACGGTAGTAATCGATCACTAATTTTAGATTTTCATTTCAAATGTACATTTCCTCGCTCTGTTGGCAAACACAAAACAAAGCGTGTGGAAATGGGGAACTAAACATAGCCCTGCAAGCCGTATTGTCATAATTCCTGTAAAAATATTGAAATTTAAGGAATACTATCTGGAGTTAAGTAAATTTATTTAATCTAACAATGTGTCCAGCAGGTGTGATTTTACCCTATTTAACCAGGTATTTCAAAATAAAGAGGTTTGTATATATTAAGTTTATGCACTATAGAGAAAAAAAACTTTTATTTGCATTAATAGTATGTTGAAGTGACTATGTCACACTATCTTAGAACATTGTATGTTGTATGTTGAATTTCCTGAGTAAGAATTGCACTCACAGCCATCGTGCTTGTACTCAGACTGTGTTCCACTGCACCACAACAGTTCATATTATAAAACTATGAAAATAATCAGATATTAAAGCAAACTATCAGCTATTTTCTCATTATCGCACGTTTAAATTAAAATCCTCTTGGCGTAATCACTCATCGCATTGACATCGACACTGATTGACGAATGAGCTCACCTGGTGTCGTTCACACAAAATTAACAGGATATTTTTTCAGCAGGAAATGAAAAATAGTGGTGGAAAATGTGTTTTTTTTTTCGCTTGAAGATTGATATGGAGAAAATTAAAACCATTGTGGCGCAGCGGTTGACTGGTTAATTCTCCTATTCCGGGGAATTAATTATATTACTCGCTTTAATAGTAAGACAGTGCAGCGCGCCGCACTACCACGAGTTCTACCACTACAGTTAGGAAATTGGGCGGAACGTGGAGAAAGGAGTGTTTTAACACCAAGTCCTTTGCCTCCTATGCTAATCTATACCGGGATACAATGAGGCTAAATATATATATATATATAGAAAAAATATATGACGCAGTTTTGAAATTATACTTAACTGTAAAAAAACCGGCTTGACGCTGTATCCCGCACACAGCAGGCAGTAGGCAGAGATAACCTAGTGTTAAGACACTCCGTTACCCACTTTTCGCCGAGTTCTGGAGGCATCGCGTGGAACTTAACGCCGCGTTTTGCCTCGACACCAGAGCGAAATATAAATGTAATTAAATATTTTATTTCCTCGAGTGAGGATGACCAGCCGGTTTTACAGTCACACATTATGCCCCTGCGCCACGACTGGCTTTACTTAACTGTAAATTATTAAAATTAATATTTTACTGTTATATAGATATTACTGATTCAAAATGATCTAGCCTACCGACACGAACGGGTGGAAGGCATTGACGGTTTTGTAAATTTTTATACATTTACAATCTACTGCTAAGTTTTATGTGGTTATTTGCTGTTTATTATTAATTCATATTTTTCTTCGGTTCTCTTCGATTTTTTAATTTTATCTTTGGTTAGTTTGTTTTGTTTCTGGTATTATATTTCGTATTATTGTTAATTTTTAATACTTTGCAAAATTTATTTTACGTTGATAATATTGATAATGTAGTTGTAACCCAGCTACATTTTTACGTTAAGTTTTGTTTTATAATGAATTTCCTTTGATTTTTTTACGTTTTCTTATTATTTTTCATTCAAAAAGTTCACTTTACTTAGTTAGGTATATTTATATCTAATATTCAAAATATGCATAATTTAAAATTAAACTTGCAAAATTAAGCTTTTAATTAGGGGTATTATTTTTTTTATGAACAATTTTATTTTCCTTACTTATGTCTACTTATTATGCTTTTTCGGCTTATTTTGATTATTTAGGCTTATATTTTCTTACTAATCCCATTGAGAATAGAAAATAATTTCATACATATGAAACTGTTACTGAATATAAACCGAACAAATACATAGATAGATAAACACATTACCCTTCTTTGCGACGCGCAGTCGGGTAACAAATCTATTCCATCTCTCGATGCCATCAAGACATAAGGTTCTAACTACCCTTGTACATCAATTTATAAATCAACGTAATCCCGTAACGTCTGCACTCGCCAACTAGGCCCCATTCATCTTAGTATGGACAGATGCCTACTGTAAATTCTAACCATTGTTTATTTTAAATTAAATTCTTAATGATCTATAAATTCATCAATTTATAGGTTTTTCTAAAAATGTTGCTTAATATCTATAATAGGAAAAAAAGTACTAATTGCTTAAGATAAATAATTATCCGTTTGACTGTAGGCGCTATGATTGTGGGTACGATTCCCATTTGGGATAACAATTCTTTTTTCCTTTCGTAAGACAAAGTTTATTTAAAAAGAAAAGTTTTATACAGGTACATAATATAAAGCCTAACGACTCACATACATTAATTGTTTCTTCTCATTCGAATAATTTTAAAGATAAACAATAATATGTTAGATGGCAGTGCCGAATATTAAAAAAAAATCAAATCAGCTTCACGCTGTATTCAACACACAGAAGGGTAGGCAGAGGGAACCTAGTGTTAGGACACTCCGTTTCCCACTTTTAAATAATGTTACTTGTATCTTTTGTCAAATGGAAAGACTTATGTCCTTCCTTCATAAGTGAACTATACAGCACAAAAAAAATCGATTCGAGTCCCTAATATTAGCGCATTTAGCAAAACAAAATCTTCAGCGTTATCATATCAGAAGTATTACATATTTATCATGTGTTTTCTTAGAAATATAAGGCCCAAGATTAGATATAAAGCACAATTTTACTTGATTTCGCTTAAATACCTGAAGAATTAACCAATTTGTCCATCTAAACGTAGGCACAATTCATTTGGACACCTGCCAACTCGGACTTAGCCGTTGCAATCAGATACGCTATTTGCGAATCTAAGCTGTGATTAACGAACTGTTTTGCTTAACCATCGAACTGTCTCTGTGAAAGTGAGATGGGAATCTCTTAATCCTAACTAAGACGCGTGAAATATTGGTTTTGGATACTTTGTGGGGATTCGAAACGTAGAATAAGAAGTAATTTATTGTTTTAATTTGTGAGAGCAGTGGTAGCGCAGGGGGGGGGGGCGCAACTATAAATGCGATAGGTTGTGGGTTTGATTCCCACTTGTCATTACCTCGCTTTAGTAACGAGGCAACATTCAACATACAATGCCTCGAAAATTCGAACGGAAGTGTCCCATTGCGAGCGGCGTGTTTTAACACTAGGTTCCCTGGTTCCCCCTGCCTACCCGGTTATGTATGGGACACAGTGTAAAGCAAAAAAAGTGTACGAAAAAGATTAACATAGTCTATCGTTTCCTCTATAAAACCTAAAATATATTGTAAAAATAAAAATCAGGATAGGCTGACGATATTATGTGTCTATATGAACATTTAACGAGGCATTTATAACTTGTCACTGCACTTTAAAGTAACTATAAAAGTAGTGTAAATTAGAAAAGCTTTTTCCGTTGTCCAAGAATATTAAAAAGGTAAAAATATGGGAAAAAAAACCAAGAAATAAGATTTGAAATTCATGCAATGTATACAATAGCTACCATTGTATTAAATAATAGAATTGTTAAATTTTCTGACGGAACGGACTGCTCCTTTCAGCAGAACTGCCTTACGTGCTGGTAGTCGCTTCCTGTTCATTCGACGATCCAAAAACATTTTCATAAGTTTATTTAAGACAAGTGCGAGTCGGGCTCACCCATCGAGGGTTCCGTACAAAACTCGGCGGTCTCGAGCTTTTTCTAACATTGAGCTCAGCTTGGCTTAGCCAGAACCCTTTCTAGATGAATGATGATACATCACTTGAACTAGAGACTTAAGCAAATTTTACCTCTCTTTTACGACTTATTTTTTAGTATTTACCCACAGTTTTTTTTCCTCAACTAATACTACCTGTAAATGCTAGCTGCCAAATTTCATAATTCTAGGTTGACCGAAAGTAAGTACCCTATGACCCCTTTACAGTGTCAAAATACGCGATTTTTTTGCGATAAAGACGGCAATATATTTTTCTTAGGTAAATGTAGAAATATTTTTTTTTTTCAGGAAATTAAGGGGCCATAGATTTGAGTGTATGCCTTGAGTTTTAACTCGATATCTTCAAGCATTCTTGACATAAAGTTTCTTGACAGACAGACAGATGGACGGCCAAACAAGGGATCTTTTAAAGCTTTCCTTTATCTTTAAAAGGTACGGAACCCTAAAATGGATATTTTGGATTTTAATTTTTATAATTCGTATTTACATAGTTTAGCAATTCAAAAAAATATATCACATTATACTCTTTTGCGAGAGAGAAAGAACTATAAGTATATGTTCTGGCATAACAGATGGGGAAAAAAAGGAGGTACAAAACAGAATGTATTGTTACTAAACAAGGATTATTTAAAATTAAAAAAATATTTATATTATTATAATGTGAGTAATAAATAAATCTAAATAGAAACAAACCATCTCAAACACATTTCCTATAAACATTCTTGCAGTATCGTCAATCATACGGACAAATTACACAAAAAGACATCGGAATTTGAATCGGTAACCTTTAAAAGGGCTTGTGTCACTCCATTACGGCGCTATATAAGTAAAAATTAAGAAAATAAGGCAAAGCCGAGGTTTTTGTATCAATCCAATAGCAAAAGGTTCCCCGTGGAATAGAGGCGGTTTGAATAAAACATGTCCGACGCTGGCAAATGCCGCTGGGTGAGTGCACTGTGGCGTGTGTGGCGGAAACTGATGTAGTAGCTAGTAGTTGATACGTTGAAAAAATATATAGTTGTACTAGGTATATCCTAAGTACATGGATATGGAATGTGGAAAAAGATATTAGATTTTTTTTAGGTTTTTTTTATCATCACAATTTTAAACACAAAATTGTGATGATAAAAAAAATCTAAAAAAAAAAACAGGACTAGTAAGTGATTAAAATACTAGTCCTCACTAGCAATTTTCTTTGCGTGCACTTTTGTACTCAAAATCATAAAATTTTTCATGAGAGAGATTTCGATTTTGGTATGAGTATATAGATCTGAATTTTTTTTTTTCATTTTCTAACGATAAAATCGACATAGTTCGATGAAATAAGTAACATTAATTCCATTAGTCTAGAAATATCTTCTAGTATTTTTTTAGCAATGTAAGTGCCTTTCGTAAGAATAGATTAATAAAAAACTTTTCAAAGACTTGTAATGAATATATATTCAGCAGAAAATTCAACTTTGACAAGTAAAGTAATTTATATGTCGCTAATTTATATTTCCATTTTCTTCGCTCTGGTGTCGAGGCTAGGCGCGGCGTTGAGT
>DWAP01002093.1:0-14202 GCA_018230625.1 Heliconius eleuchia
TATTAAGTATGCTTAAAAAACTACCCAAAAATAAAAAATATTTACACAATAAAACAACTTTCTCCAAAAATCTAATTAAATATCAAGATCTAGAACACTATACATACAAATAGCAAACATTATTTGCGAGTTGAATCACCCAATAAATGTTAACAAAACAATATAAACATAACAATTACGAGAGTGATTCAATTTAATACACTATACTATTTATAAAGTAGCGGGCGCAGCGCTCGCCCCTGAGGGAGCCCGTCCCGCGGGACGATTTGCACGCTTATCCCTTTGTGTAACAGATTAGATATTGTAGCGAGTGTTAGTCCTCCACCAGATGATATTCACGCTCGATATAATCAGGCATTGAGAAGAATTTACTATTAGACCGTCTTCCTATTACCCGGAGCTTTTAGGGAAAGGTTATTTGATTTTGGGCTACTTTTGTAGCTGTTGTATTGTGTATTGGTTAGTTTATACAGGTTACTTTTGCGTTTTACTTTTTTTATTGTACGTTATATCGGCGTCCTAGCGCTGTAGTTTGATTAGAGATATTGTAAATTTGAATGCTATTTGGTAAAATTTGATAGTATATTTTCTCGAATTCTTGCTCTGACAAATCAATGAACAGTTTTTGACTTCGTGCGTGCGTGTGTACGTGATCAGTACGAGTAAGTAACAGTCGTTATAATTAATCTTAAATATCCATTCTAAATTTCATTAGCTATATTTTATACAATTTTTTAATTACTATCGATCGAGTTGTAAGAGCAGACTCGCCATGATAATACCAGTTCTAATATAACTAAGGTCATTACAAACTCAGAAGTATTTAGGTAGCTTGTTTGGTTTACTTCGAAATTACCCGCCGTTACAACTCTTCACTATTCGCTTTCCAACTCCAGATCTAACATCGCATGGACACCCAACAAATTGTTTTGCAAGCGATACAAATTCGACCCTTTAAATATTACGTCCAGCCGCCAAGATACTTATTTCGTTTTAGATGTTGTGTCGACAGGGCTCCTCCTGAGCTGGTGTTTGTCACATACAAGTAATAAATTGTTGGGTAGGAGTAATTCCCTCGCACGGCGCTACGCATCATTAACGGGCCCGAATGTGCTGCCAAATTAACAATTACACGAACCTTTGTGCCTCTATGTTAATTAGGAAATTCAGTGCGCGCCGAGTAATGTATACATACGTGTACCAGCGCCAATTATAGCTCGCGAGGTGTACGGAGGATTGTTGCCGAAATACTAAGTCGTTATGCATCATTATTAAATTTGTTTCATCATTATTAAAATGTGTCAGCAAGAAGACTTGGAAGGTTTTGAAAATATCCTGATTTTAATACTAGTTTGAATCTCATAAGTTATTTAAATACATTTTCTTTTCGCAAAGGTTTCTCGCATATAGCTCGGTGGGCAGAGAGAACTTAGTGTACAATGAAAAGTGGGGAAAAGAGTGTCTTAATACTCAGCCTAAGTTCAATACAATGCATGTAGTGTTCATTTTAACATTTGTATCTAAAAATTATTGTTGAAGTTAAATAATCATAATATTCGTTCTTTTTTAACTATTAACATATTTTTATGACGCTCAACATCTATAAACATTTTAACTATTAACTATATTGCATATGGTTGAGGCCCCTATGGTAGGCTTGGATTTCCACTCAGAGGAAATAATTATTTTCATTTCTTCGCTTTGGAAAGAAGACAGCGCAACATTAAGTTTCACTATTTGGAAATTGGAATGTTTGTACACTAACTCCCCTCTATCTACCAAGAAATATACAGCATTCAGCTTGAATCTAAAAATCCTTTAAAACCGTATTGTCTTATCATAATAAGATAACATAATATTTTGATATAGTACTCGAGTGGAGGCTCATTACATTTATAACTCTCGGCACATATAGCATTTGTATCACTATGCGTTGCTGTTCTGTACTGTATGATTGAGCCGGAACGGGTTTCTACTTTTTAGTGCACAATAAAAGCATGGTTTTTTTTAAATTATATGGCTTATTAATTTATCTTAATTTTTTTTATCGAATAAGTAGAAAAACTCAACAACATAATGCAAGATCGACAGTTGTAATATAGCATTTTGAAGAGAGTATTCTCTAAGTGAGGATATCCCGAACGGGTAACGGAACGAGAAAAAACGAGATTTTATGATTGGTAGTCCGAATTTAATATTAATATTTTCAAAATAACATCAAAATCACGAAAACCAATAGACCGTATTAAATAACCAAAGAGATTTAGAAAACAGGATTTTCCATGGCACCGCCGCCGGCACAAACAATTACGAGTGTCTAATTCCGTTGTCGCCTAATCTTGTCCGCAATTAGACTGTCAGCGGCTCGCGCGAACCAATCAATATCGGCAGACCGCCCGCCGGCGCCCGCTCTGTGCACCGCTAGCTGCTCGTTGCTGGTAATGTCGTATCACATGTCCAAATGTACATATTTAATCTTATCGATCTGGTCTTATCATTTTTTTTTAATAAGATCGTTTAAATAATATTAAAACTTCGTTTGGAGATTTTTTCTCTCTTACTACCCCGCTAGTAATAAAGCGTGAAGCTAATTTTGTTTAGTTTTTTTTTACTATATCACTTCATTCATTCATTAAAATCACAACAGATAGAGCTAGAATATATAAATATAACATTCTGATCTCTACTTTCCTTCCATTTTCTAGATATTATTCATTAGACGATGGAATCCAATACTGCTTTATCCATGTTTATGAAAGAAAGTAATAGTCATAGAAAAATAGCATGCTACATATAAATTAATAACAAATTTTATACGAAATTTATCTACAACTGGAGTAAAGACTGTACATGATCACAACCAACCTGGTGTACGTAACTCACCCACATTGACAGTTTGTTGAATTATATTATTTATTGACCACGTCAAGGAAATAATATAATAGTAAGAGAAAAATAACATAAGTAAAGAACTCTACATGGTAACCACACACCTAGAGTACGGTAGAGCGCCGTGTAGCACGTTCTCGTATGGAAATGAGCCGGTGCCGGCAATTGATTGCATTTTCCGAATAATTTCACCTCGGCGCACATTGTTGGCGCAATCAGGAACCTTTGTAATGATTCATTTCATTATAGCCTTATTGGCATACCTTTATACGTTCCATCAATTTCTCCTGATAATGCATATTGTTTCTAGTCGTTCTCGTAGATCACTATTTTTTGTTATAATTATGGAGTAGAATTTGTGGTGTAATGGAGTTCATATTCAAGTTAGCCGATTAATCTTCCTACAACGTCTCCATATAAAACTCTTTTACGTTACTGAGTGACGGACAGACTACGCACAATCTATTGGACTTTGAGTGTTGAAATTAGATAGGTAGGCTACTTGCGGAGTGTAATAGTTAAGTACATAGAGGAGAATTAACGAAATTCCTACAGGAACGGAAAAACAACGACATTTACAATTGGACGTCTTAATGTCCACCACGACAGAGTTGCAGGTGATAACTAGTATAATATGAATAAAAATATTATAGAAGTGATCTTTCACTATTTTTTCTCTACCCAACAAGATAAATGCATTACAATAAACAGTTTCACTATCTGTCATAATTTGTTAAGGTTATTTATTAATTATACAGATATTTTAAAAATTAGAGACAAAGCAAAAACAAAATATACAGAATTACCTTATATAAAATGAAGCACAATTCATATTATTGTTTTTTAGAATTAAAATAAATTCTACAAAATAATCATAATTGGAATTGGAATGAGCACAACTTTGAGTATGACGTATGTACTCGAGTACACGAGTATGTAGAGCTGAATATAATAGAGAGGAGTATTAATTTGCAGCGTGGATCGAGTTTAATTAACAAATTTAATTAGAAATTAACTGTTTCGCAGAGACGAGCGGTGAACTAGGGTTGCCACACCTACTCACGTTAGATATTTATTGGTTTTACTATTATATATTTTTGTGATAAACTATTTTTATATTAATATCAGTATCAATTAATAAAAAAAATAAAACTTAAACTACCGCGTTGTGTTCTGCCACTCCAGATTCGGCAGAAGGTGAGGAACGGAGTGTCCTAATACTAGGTTCCCTCTGCCTACCCTGCTGTGTGCAGGATGCAGCGTGAAGCTGATTTATTTATTTTTATTCATAACTTAAATCGAGGCTAGTTATAAAAGAGGTGCATTGCATACGTTTTCAAATGTAATTTGTTAAAACACTGTTTATACCTCTTAGTCTTATTATTGACGGTGATTTTTTTTTGTAATACTGTTATTTCCCTCCACATATATGTGTATATAGTACGGTGATTTTACTCAATAATTTAAGTATTCACCCCTCCAAATAACGGTATAACCCGAAACCGTCACAATTACAGTCAGAAAATCTCAAAAACAAACAGCATATGGTACAAATATATTTTTATTTGTAAAATTCAACTGCTTATTCCGTTAACCCTGAGTAAGCACACAGTACGGTCCCAAATTTCAAAATTGAATCTAGCCGCTGTATACGATAATTGGTTTGGTTTATATGCTTAGTTACTGCGGCGAGTAGCTCGCTTTCAATTACAACCAATCACAACGTTTGTGCTGAAATATGTCATTATCTATTCTGACTATTCCGTTCATTAAATCTACTGTTCACGTTTAGTTTGTTTATGTTGTCTCTACTCTATAGTAATGATTTGTATTGTAGAGTCGTATTGTGTGTTTGCGTTTATGATAGTGATTATTAAAAACTTTTTTAAAAATTACCTTTTAAAAAAGCAACTGTTGAGTAGCTTTTGGCGGAAAGTGAGGAATGAAATAGATTTAATGAGAACGGAACGTCTTACTCTAAATTCCCAGGTTTCCTCTGCCAACACTGCTATGTGCGGGATACAGCGTGAAAATGAAATCTTTCTGTTTAAAACAAAACTGTCTTTTTATGTCATGTAGGAGATTCAACATGACAATTAAAGATTTGAAAGTCATTCATCTACCATAGCCTCTTCTAATAAAGACTATTTAAATTTTCACTCTATATTCCATTTTATTAAATATATTTAATTAAATTTTCAAATATTAGTTTTTCGAGCTATTACGACTAAAGTTCATTAAAGTGTGTTATGGAACAAATATAATATTTTATGGTAGAGCTCTACATTTTGTAAATTCTATTATATGTAATAACGATATGTATTTAGGTCTTAGCAAGACTGCCTGCAAGCTTTATATTCAATCGGCAACTTAAAAGTATTTGCAAAAGTTTATTTTGAATTTGATTTTACATACGTTTTTGACCTAACAATATGATAGTGGATGGTGGAAATATAAATATATATATTTTTATTTACAAAGAAATATTTTTTTTTATATTTTTTTTTTACTTACTGTCAAAACCAAAGCTTGCATAATTAGTGTTAGTGACAGCCCAATCCAATCAGCTCACTGCTATTTTTCGAAAACTTAATTAAAGCCTTAACGTCTTTGTCTACATGATGACTGCGGGTAATGTTTGTATTAAGGCAGCTTTCTTGTTCTAGTTAAAACAAAAGGCAAACTAGACAGACTTGAAATCCATTACGCAACTCACCGTATTTGAATAGAGCGTAGAAAAAAATGAGTAATTCGGCATATCTAGCAGATACACGGTTTTGTCCGTATTACTAATTATGGATAATTCGTCTAAATTTTTATTTTAGTCAATTACTGCCAATGGGGATACCCATTTTGACTTTATTTGACCCAAGGGGAATAATTTCTATAAGAAACTAAAAAAATTCTTTCACAGGTTTGGTTCCAAAACCGCCGTGCCAAGTGGCGCAAGACCGAGAAGTGCTGGGGAAGGTCGACCATCATGGCGGAGTACGGTCTCTATGGTGCCATGGTTCGTCATTCTCTACCTCTACCAGAGACTATTTTGAAGAGCGCGAAGGAGAATGACAATGTTGCGCCCTGGCTGCTAGGTAAGCATATAGAATATTCTTTCCATCTTATAATTTTTTCTATCTTGTTAATTATAATTTCTTTGGTTTGCATGCAATTTATAGTAGCATGATTTTATACAGATAATATTATGTTTCTTTTATGTAGCAAAAAGATATGTGATCTATATATCTTAAAGAATCAACTAGAGATTTAAAGAATTTATAAATACTTTAAATTCTCTTTGATTTCTAAGGAATAGTTATTAAAGAATAAAAAAGATTGAACTTATATATTTTTTTGAGAGTTTGTTCACATAAAACAAACTTACGTCACTGTAACTATCGATGGATAAAAAAATAACTTTATTAGAAGAAGTTAAACTAATTTATGTTCACTGTAGTGCTTTGGAAGCTTTTGCATGCTTTGTGTATAAGCTGTAAACTAAAAAAAAAATTGTAGAGCAACGTTCTTTATTCTGTAGACTTATAGCCTTATTAGTTGTAAAAATTCTAATTAGATCTTTTTAACTACAAATCTTTAGAGAAATTCATTCTATAATATTATTTTTGATTTAAAAATATTATTTTAAAATTCAATACTCAATGTGTTCATATTTAATTATTTTGAACGGATTTTAAAGAAATTTAATTCCGACTCTATGCCATATTAGTTAACTACATGATTTATGACCTAAACACTAATATCCGGGTTGTAGTAAAAAATGTCTGACGTGATGATTTTGTTCAAGAGTCGAGCGGGAGAGCGGCGGGGCGCCCGTAGCGCCGGCCCGGACCGCCGCCGCCCGGTGAGTCCCCATTACTTCTATACTGGACTATGCATTAATTAGCTTGAACAAAATCAACACTCAGATCACATTGGTTTCAATAATTAACCTGTAATTACCCTCTAATTAAGTAATAAGTTGAGTTTATAAGAGTTTTCGAAACACCCACTTGCGCTTCTTTGGTTAACAACTTTTAAGATCTTTTTTATAAAACTAGAATTTTGGAATTTACAATGACTTTTAAATATGGCCAATTTGTTACTATTATATTTATGTATTTTTCATTCTTTTCTTTCATTTTCATGTAAATGTAATTTCAAAATAATCATTAATATTTATTAATAACTTGTTTAGTAGGAATATTAAATAATATAGAGTAGCTTAGTGGTATATGACTCTGTTCCATATTTATATTTTATATCATATAGATTGCATGTTCGATAAAACTGTTATCTAATAAGCTAAAGTAGTTCATCAGCTAAAGGAAAATCATATAATATCGTATATTATATAAGAAGTAAATAAAAACAGTTAAAAAAAACCACTAAGCAAAATGTCACACCGCCCAATGCTATTAACTGTTACAAAATAGCTAACCCAAAAGAGCACTAGTGAGTCAGTAAAAACCGAAATCATTTTATAAAAGAGATCTTCGTTAAAAACACACTCGCGTTAAACTTCACACAGACAAAGATACGTATAATTTTTAATCTTGAGTACAAGAGATGTTCATTTTTCACAGCCTCGCGGCTAATGGCTGCCGTGTAGACGAATTTGAACTTTGTGCTCTACATATAGAGACGATACGGTATGAAATGCTAAGATTGCGCTAGTAGCAGTAGTGGAGGAAGAATTCGCGAAGGGCTTATAAGCATTCTGTTTGTGCGGTGGAGACGTGCGGCCGCGTCTGTTGTCGGGTGTGTAAACAAGAAAACGTTTAGGTTTCCGGTTCAGAAGATTTAGAACTGCGCTTTTTTTATTATTTTTCTTTTTAGCATACGTTTCTTGGGAAACTATTTTAGGTTTTCATTTTGTTACAGAGTTTTCTTGTTATGATATTTCATTGAATAATAGCGAATCATTTCATACTTTTTACTATAAATATATTTGAATACATATTTGTAACTAAAATCTTAGCTAAAAATCGTGAAAAACATCTTATTTTTCGTACGACAAAAATTCATTAAGCATAATATTTAATATACAATTCAAAAAAAATTAATATTATGTACGTAAAGCCTATCTATCATCTGCAAAAAATAAATATAATAAGCACTAAATTCATGAAAACGTCATGAAAAATTACCATCTCTTTCACAAATCGGTTAAAAATTCCCAACCCCTTGCGTGAACTCTACATAAACGAATCTAGCAAATCAGAGCGCAATCATATCATGGCTGCATACAGCCTTAGCGGGGGTTCCCCTCGGGGTTCGGGGGCCGGGGGTTCCCTGCGGGGGGCGGGCCAAGATGGCCGCCGCTTTGTCTAAGCCCTGATTACGGGGGACTCGCTTACATATTAATTATGTACTTAGCGGCACTCGGTTTTCACCTGAGCACGAGTATACCTAGCGGGCTGAGGGCTGTTTATGTTTGTTGAGTGCGGTTGTTTTATGTGCCTCTCTTTTTACACTATTTATGTAATATTTTGGTTGAGGGATTTCGTTTTGTATGTAGAGTTCGTGGCTTGTGTTTCGCATGAAGAGATTGAGCGTAAGGTGTCTCGCATTGATAAACTGGATGCTGTGATTAAATAGTTTTGAAAAAAATAATGACTAAATATTTTCTCACTGTGTTTTTTTTTAATAAATATATTATGGTCTGATAATAAAAAATATATTTGAAATCTTACTAAAAATACCAAAAATGGATTCAAATGTAATGAACTGTTTTAAAAAATTATATATTTCGTTTAATAATTTTTTTGCGCAAAAGTAAAAAAATATTGTTTCTTGCTTTCTGTTAATCACTGAGCAGAGGAGACAATAAACTTCATTTTTTACATATTGTGTTAAACTCTCACATTTTATGCGTCTCGTCTCGATAAATCGATAGGGAAAGCTGCGCAGTTTTCAACATTAAAAATGATGAAAATAAATAGCACCCAAGTTCTTTTTTTCACTATTCTTAGAAAAAAAATAACAAAAACATATCGTTAAAACTCATAGGCTTAATATTAATCGTTTTCTATTTTATTGAAATCACCCAAAAATAATTTTGGCCTATATCATATTAAAAATAAAATAGCACAGCGTACGGTAAAAAAAAGCAAATAAGGAACATAATAAGACATTTCAATGGATTTTCCATTGCAATACAAATATTTTTGCTTCACGATGTATCCCGCACGTAGCAGGGTAGGCAGAAGGGACTTAGTATTAAGACACTCCGTCCCCCTCTTTCCACCAAATTCTGGAGGCGTTGCGTGTTAAGTGGCGGAATTCAACCGCGCCTCTACTGCCTCGACCGCAGACCGAAGAAACGGTAATATGAATTTAAAAAAAAATATTTTATTTCCTCGAGTAGTGATCGAACCCACAGCCAGTCGCGTTGACAGTCAAACTTTGTTCTCCTACGCCACGACTGGCCTCTACAAATGTCTCAAAACATACTAGTCATCTTTTTGATGACTAGTATGATTTTGATTGATTTTGATTTCGAAAATTTTAACATTCATTGTTATGAGTAATTCCCTCATATATAGTTATTAAGCTAATCAACAACAATGACAAACACTGAGAACTTGATTCGACAAACATAATTTCCAAATCGATATATGTAGGTACATACCTACATACTTATAAGAAAATTCGAATTCGAATTAGTAGAATATTTATATTATTTTTTATACTATACTAGTATTCCGGCGATAATCTAAAGCTACTGGTCCGAATTGAAAAATATTTTATGTTAGACGATCCTCAGTCAGTCAGGGGTCTAGTGTCAAAACACCTCCCCCATTTACTGCTCACACACATAACCACTACTATACATAACACACATACACACTACCAATCATAGAAAGCTGAAATTGGTCATATATATGTAATATGTGAATATATAGAAACAAAAAACTGTAGTTGTTGCTCTGTAAAGAGAAACAACATTAAAAGCTATTGCTTCAAATATTATATTTTACACGTTGCAGAAACCATATTTTATCCATTCAAGCCGGAGACAATTCTTCTAGCCATAAGCAAGTGCTGCCATAGATAATATTAACGCGTAGGACCTCTAAGGTCACGAGCAGACTATTTATATTGTATGAAGAGTAAAAGAACTTTACATATATTTCACGGGGGGTGTATCATTAAGAGGGGTTTCCGGGATTAAGAGGGGTTACGGGATATTTTACGGTATAAGTTGAGAATTAAAATTTTTCCTTAATATTTTGATTTCCTCGCTCAGATGAAGGGCACAAGCGTGGCGTTGAGTTCTGCCACTTAAAACGCATTCAATGCCTCAACAGTTTCTCAGGTTCCCTATCGGCTATCCCTTGTTTTGTGCAGGCATTCTACATATTTATAAACCGATACCTAGTTAGATTAGACAAGCATTTTATTTAACTTTAATACCAATTTGTAAATAATTTGTCTCATACATATTTTAAATAAAGTTGATAAATATTAAAGAAGGTTTAATTCAAGACATAAAATATAATTGAGGCCAGTCGTGGCGCAGGAGCACAAGCGTACGACTGTAAAAGCGATAATTTTCTTCTTTCTTATAACAAGGAATTAACCAAAAAATCGCCTCCAGAATTCAGTGGAAAGTAGGAATGGTGATGATAGGAGAAAGTGGGGTAAGTGTTTTAATGAGAACAAAGTTTATTGACATTAGGTTCCCAGGTTCCCTCTACTTATTCTGCTATCTATTAACTAATTATTAACGTAAGTCGTATTAAGTAATTTTCTTCATCGTCAATCGTCGTCGAGTCCTATTTTAAGTAACTAACTTTTTATGAAATTTTTAAATTTTTAAATATACATATCTTATAATCTAAAAAATCCGAGTTTATGATCTTAGATGATGATTTACATCATACAGTTAGTCGTATTTTACGCTAATTTCTCCACTTTTAAAAAAAATACATACTACTATACTGTCAAATAAAGAAAAACATACATTTTTATAATGTAAATATTATTTATTACTTCAAAAAGTCACTCGGTAATCTTTATCAAAATCATTAATTACTTAGTTTATTTTGCGGTTTTCACACAAAACTTTCAGAATTTCTTTGAAAAGTTTTTTTAAACACACAACACATTCACACACAATTCAAGCTTGTCTGTCAATAAACGTCAAAAGCTACGGTTTCTACATTACTCTTTCTCCTCGTCCGGGAACCTAAACCCGCACATACAGGTCATCCGGGAGGAAGGGAGAGGGGGGGATGAGTTTAAGAGGGTTCCTTAAATTTCTACCTGAGCTTAGTGAAAAAAAAACAATCATTGACACTGTTGTTATTCTAGAATATTTAACCAAGATTTTCTTCTGTTCAAACATACGAATAACAGCGAACGCATAAATAACAAATAAGAACTTCACCATTAAGTGTTTTCATTGTTCACAATTGCTGAAATTCAAGACATTAAGCTGAAGATTGCGAAATTTTCTCTCTTCTTATTTTTTTATTTTGAATCTTATAGCAGTATGTTGAGATTAAATTAGAGTCTATTTAAACTTTACCCACCTTTCAATGTAAATGAATGGTGGGTAATGTCTGCTTAATATTTGAATTAAATTACCATTTAAGTAAATATTGATGCAAAAGTTAACATATTTCATTAAAATGACAATTTATAAATTCAACGCTAAATATAAAGCGTCTTTCATACTTACGTGTAGAGCGTAATGGAAGCTAATTAGCGCGCGTGTTCGCTTGACAAATATAAATTAACAAATTCGCTATATTTGTTTTGCACAATTTTGTATATAAATAAGATAATAAAACCCAAAAGCAATTATAAATAATATATACTTTAAAAAAACCAAGCAAACTCGAGTGGAACCACTAGTCCAATGACCCCATCAACCACAACATCGTCGAACTCTCATCCTAATAGAGAAATCTATCGATAAAAGCGTAAAAATATCGCAAAAAAAATAGTAATTGCATTATACAATTCACTCCGGGCCTACATCAAAGTGCCAGCGCAAATGGATCGTAATGCACCCGGAGAGCACCTTGCAGAATTATCTGCCTATTATACACTTGCTTTGTGCATCACTCTTTTATCTTACTAAATGACACGCGGTAAGGCGAGGGCCATATGAGTATGAGGAACGCGCGAGCTTCACGTCGACTTGGTGCGGATACAAGCTTCTTTTCAAGGTCGTGTGTGGAAACATTGTGCTGGATACTAGTTTTGGCTAGTGACTGTTACTTTTGAAATTTGATCGTAAGCTAATGAGGTCTTGGAAACTTGGAGCGATACAATGAGACGACGTGTCACAGAAATCGGGTTTCAGGGCACAATTTGGAAACCAACAAGTTTGAAATAAAGATATTTTTAAAATTCTTAAATGAATAGTTCAATCAAAATAATAAAAAGTTCTTTGAATTTCATATATTCATATACACACATACGTACAATGTACATCTATCGAATAATACAGTAACTAACAAATCACAGAAGAACATAATTTCAGGAAAAATCTAAATATATATAAATTTATTTATTATTCATTATTCTTAGTTTTCATAAAACTGTATGTATACATTGTTTAGTATTAAAATAATTAATTTAAATGAATTTCTAAAATTATGAGATCTAATTATGACATTTTCAGTTAAAAAAAATCTTTTCTTACTTCTATCCTGCACCTTGAATTTGTCAATATAACGCATTCCAACAATACATACAACTATAAAAATAATGTATTTAAAAGTAAACAAAACTAACACAAAAATACAAAAAATAAAATATCATTATTTACACAAAAAAATTACGTTTATTCGGCCACAACGGCCGCATAGTGCGATCACGGCCTTACCATTACATTAAATGAAGAACCAGCGAGCACTTCACTAGTGGAAACTCAATCGAGTTGTATCCTTCAAGGCCTTCCCCTCCCTGCTCGTCCTAAAAGGTAAGCGTTTGAAGGCACCGCCAAATTACTGTCTCTAAATGTGGTGGCAATTTATGTTAGTGTTATAGTTCTCTAGTAGTGGCAAAGTGTGTCTTTGTAGTAGCGGTCGAACTAGCTAGTGCCTCTGGTTCTGCCTGAAATTGTAAATTATAAGTTAAAAAAATGTTTTGTGTTACGAAAAATGTGACAGCAATATTATCATGTCAGATCTGTACCTAGTAATTGGTAAAAACACATACCGTTAAGACCTCGCATACAAAACTTTGCCTACTGATATAAGTATACGAGATATAAAACTGCATTAAAATATAAATTTGAACAGTCTATCTAATATAAAAAATAATAAATCTCAACTCTAAAAAATAATTCTTATAATTTCTTTTGTAAATATTAAGAACGTACAATGAGTTTAATGTTATTCCTTTAAAGAGTCTACTAGCTAAGTAGCTATAAACTGTTTGACAATACAAAATTTAAGTCTGTATACATAGTGGCATTTAATAGAATAAATACTTACATATGATCATATTTCACAAATATTTAAAACTAGCGACTGAAACGCAACTTGTCCCGCTTAAATTTTTTTGTTACGTTATAGCCATTTTTTACATTAAATTTTGTCCTTGTGTTAGTCCGATAAATAAGGTATATTACATCCATTTAGTACTTTTTGCATAAAAATGAACAAACAGCCATCTTTGAAAGCTTTCAAAGTAATATCATTAGGATTGGAAACATGAAATCAACTCTACATTTCGAAATATTTGAATGTCTCTATATAAGTTACGACGTTATAATATACTAGATTTTACCTACCGCTCCCCAATGACGGTCATGTGGAAATAACTAATAGTTGTGTAAGGCACAAGACGTATTTAGCGGATCCAGTGGTTTACATAGAAACAATCAACTTGATGTAATGTAGCCTACAGCCTTCGTCCATAAACAGAATATCCAACATTAAAACAATTATATATTTGAAACCAGTAGTTCCTGATATTAGCGCGTTCCAGCAAACAAATTGTTCATCATTTTAAAATTAATATAGATTTCATAAGCTGAAACCTAAAAACATCTATATATATCAAAAATACAAATTATATACTACCATATTTGAAAAAAAAAATATATAAATAAATACATCCCAATATACTCTACTTGACTCTACCCATAAATCTACAATGTTCTATAATTTGCATACAATCATTAAAAAAATTATTCACAATCTCGAGATCGACTTCACAACCACAAGCACTTATTAATTATTTCACCTCTCAGTTGTAGGTGTGAAAAAATATTTCTAGCACATCTTAAACGAATTTAAGTGATTCATAGTAATTATAGGTGATAATTTAACGATACTCTACTCTACTCTACTCTAC
>DWAP01002094.1:0-14196 GCA_018230625.1 Heliconius eleuchia
TAATCACTTACCATCAGGTGACCCGCACGCTCGTTTGCCGTGTCTTTTCCATAAATAAATAAATAAATAATCCCTTTGCTTTAATGATTTTAACAATATATCGGTTAGGTTATGTAGGCTTGATGGATATTGTATAACTATATAAAATAATTTATCTCCTATTTTATATTTTTGCATTTAAACAAACCCCTAATGGGAACACTCTTCTTTTACTTTTTAAATTTATGACGTAAAAAAATAAATACGGTGAAGCTCCCTATAGTAGTTACAATAAAGATTTCCATTAAACTCTTTTCACTAACAAAATAGTCAAATTTACAATAACTACGTTTAACTACGCTTTCACGTTTTGATCTCTTAACAACCTCCTATTAAATCACATAATTCATACAAACATGACCACAACCAACCACGTTAAAAAAACGACAATATGATGGCCTTCTATTCAAAAAAAAAGACACCCCTAAGCTTCATAAAAGGGTATTTTTATGTAAAATGTATCATTTGTTCCGCACAATAGTGGTCGTAGGCCCCTCGTTAGCATAAAAACGTGCAGTTTAGGATATAAATTAGCGGTTTTGTCCCCATAATGGGTACGTCTAGTTTCTGGACATCGGGGATGGGCAACGGGGGCGTAGTGTCAGAATTATTTAGGAAGATTCGCGGGAACGGCCGTTTTGTACCGTACATAGGCCGTGTGTCACTGACGCTGTGAATTGTTTAACATTCAAGTAGTTTGGGGTGCTTTCTAGGTGATTAAATTCTTAGTTCCACTGAAACATTTATTTACACATATATACGTACATAGTTTTTGTATCTTTATTTATATTTTAATATTTTTTTTAATTACTAATAAATTAAATGTTCTTTTTGGTAGCTTAACTTAACGCCGTTATTTATCTGTAATATTATAAATTAATATTCATATTACAAATATAGTTAACAAACGAATGTAATTCAAACCTACCACTTTTCAGATATATATTTATTGCATTATAATAGTATTAAACGTAAGTATTTACTTTATAAAAAACAAAATATACGAAATTTGGTACGTCGGTGCCATTCCTATACAGTCGCATCTTGTGCTATCTCGAAATATGCATCTCAAGTTTTCGCGTAAGCATTTCTATGTAGACATTCATGTGTAAGATTAAAAGTACTTTGAATCTGAGCAACGTTTATAGCGTACGAGTATATTTTATTTACTGCTTTATATATGTTATAGACTATAGACTGGAATTCTATATCTTATGAATTTGATAACAAATACGTACAGATTTTTAATCCAAAATTAAGTTTCTCGAAAAAACAGATATTTATTTATTTAAACTACACAAGACTCGGCTACAGAGTAAAATGATAATAAATTTAATATTACATTTACATTTTTATACAAGCCAAAAAGAAAACAAACGCATATAAAGTGTAATTGAAAAACAATTTATTTAAACATATTATCGCCAAGTAATTCACAAAGAAAATGCCTTCACGAAAAAGACTGCACGTTAAAAAACAGCTCCTTTCCTCTTTTCCCGGTTAAACTCATAAATTACACGCACACATGGACTTGTAAGGCTTGGATCTTTATGGGTCGAAACTGCCTCACAATAGGGTGGAGTTCCGTAGGTCGTGGGTCGTGGTCAGTAGAACAATACGCGAAACGGAACTGGTCTGTACAACAAATAACGGAATGTATGCATTTCCGGATGCAGTTAGTGAAATTGGGTAGAATGGTTTTCTTTGATTCAGCTTTTCTTTTACGTCAAAAAATAACTAGGTACTTTAATGGAACTTTTCATTTAATTTGTTTTTAGTGTGGTTGTAAAAACTGAAATGAATCCAAAACTTATAGAGTAGGAGAACGTATAAGTGCATAGTTTACAGTCCATTTAAAACTTCCAAATTATATATATCTTATTTACGAGTATATCTATCTTTAAATATTTTAAAGTGCCTTACTAAAAAATAAGATATTGAAAGAAATTAAAGGTTAAGTGAAGTGTAAATAACGTCACGGTTTCTAGGTTCCTTCTGACTACTACGTGTACAACGGGAGGCTAAAACAAAAGGATGGCATAAATTTACATTAAATTATGAACGAAGTTTTTTTATCTTTTGATTAAATGTAAAAATTGTTGTATCTAAAAAACTATAATCTCAATTTACGATCTAATATTGAAGCCAAGGAATATAAAAAAATATACTCTAAAATCTAAATTTTATACATAATGACAGAACAAATAGATACTACAAAACTTCCATTTCTCTTTAGCAGCTTAGTCAGGATATGTACTCACATTGAATAAAAAACTCTCACATATGATAAAATTATACTATACATACAAAAGTAAATAGCCTTTATATCCTTAGAATATAAAATGAATAATAGGCGACTGGACCAGACGCGGTCGTAGTTCCGTACACCAAATAACTTGGTGAAATGCGTTCAAATGCATCGGACGTTTCCGGTGGGAACAGTGCAGCGCTGTTGAACGGAAGTTGTGATGTTATTTATAATTACGCTAGTGTAAGGTTATATTATTTTGTGTGGAGACGATGAGGTTTTTCTAAAATATCTGAAATGTTACTGGTTTCCTTTGAAACTGTGTTTTTTTTTTATATTTTTTAAATTAGCTTACATGGGAGAGAAGGCCTTATTTGAGAGTAATCTAATCAGATTATAGAAACATGTGTCTTATCACTTTGTTCTACTTGTCTTGCGTGAAATTGCGTGAAACTCCAAAGCAAAGCAAGTCTTGTTAAAGAAACTCCGTTTGTAGTTTAAATTCAAAACTATAATGCATTTGTTTCTTTCATATATTCAATCCACATAATACTGACGTCTTTCGAGCATATGGGTCAAGCTGCGTCGCAATTACTTACAACATATTGATTTTTTTTTAATAAAGCCGTTGTCATGAAACTGGCTGACGTGTGACATGTAATAATCTTTTAAGAAATATTGTTTTATTATTTATCTTTGCAATAACTGGACATTCTTAATTGCCAAGGTATAGTAGATTCGATTTAATCATATTTTATAGAACTGCCATATTTTATAGAGGCCTTCGTGGCGCAGTGGCATAAGAGTGTGAGCGCTTGAAGGTTGTGGGTTTGATTCCGACTCGGGGGGATGTATTATTTAATATTTTCATTTCCTCGCTCTGTCGTCCACCACTCTACTTATAACGTCTAGAAAATTCAACGGAAAATGGTGAACGCAGTGTCTCAATACTAAATTATCTCACCCTGATACATGCGAGATACAGTGTGAAACTCAAAAAAGGAACACAAAAAAGAAATATTGAAAAATCAAAATTCTCGAAGGTAAAATCCACGTGTACATATAGTCTATTCAAAGAATGTATAGACACAACGAAGACGCAGACAACAGGCGTTTGTTCTTCAACGAACATCAGTTTGCTTTTCGCTTTGCTACACAAAACGCTCGAGGACTTCGCAGAGAGAAAATGTTTGCGAATGCGACGAGACGCCTATAAATTGCCGCCGTCCTACTCCTGCTTTCGCTAATTATGAATGTTTTGGTATTAAACGATACGAGTTAGCTAAATTTCTTCTGGACTTATTAAATTTAAGTTTTAATCTTGTTGAGATTTAAATTTAAAAGTTTAAACTTTAATATTTAATATTGTTAGGTTCTGTGAAAATTTCGCGTTACACTTTTAGCTCCTTGTTTATGTTTAGTTTTATCGTGAGCCAAAATAATTTGATGACAGGCAAATTTATTTTAGCTTTAAGTCTTCCAGCTTGAGGTCGTCGTGATAAGATAAGCAACACCTGTGGGTTCGATTTTTCTTCATTTGCTCTCTCTAGAAACAAAACAAAGCACAGCGTCGTCAATTCCATCACTCAATACACAGTGTATGAAAAATTGGACGGTGCGTTAAGCACGGAGAGACTTAACACTAGGTCTCCACAGCCTTCGCTTCTATATGCGGGATACCGACACTATAATGCTAAGAAACACTTCAATTTTAATGTAATTAGATTATTGCTTCTATTGGTCACACAAAAATAAAAGTACAAAGAATAATATATGTAGAACTATATTACGATAGTGGTAGCGGAGAGCTTCAGTGTAAATCATACAGAATGCGTCTATAATTGCCGCCACACCCGGCCCTAATCGCTCCACTGATGTATTGGGAGACACGTAATATTTAATTTGTTTCGATCACGCC
Organism: Heliconius eleuchia; assembly: GCA_018230625.1. Taxonomy (NCBI): domain Eukaryota; kingdom Metazoa; phylum Arthropoda; class Insecta; order Lepidoptera; family Nymphalidae; genus Heliconius; species Heliconius eleuchia. Next base: position 4,206 of record DWAP01002094.1, read on the forward strand.
AACAAAGATTGGAAAGTCCATTTTATATTACTGCTTATTTATTATGTATAGGAAATGTCTTTTTTATTTATAATTTTTGGTACCATACAGTATATTAATGTTTTCAAAGATTTGCATAGATTTATATTTAAATTGTTGATATAATTTCTGGTTATGACATGTCACGCTCCCGCATGGCAGTGTAAGTAGAGAGACCGTAGTGTCAGAATATTCTTTCCGCTTTCCATTCGAGTTCGAAATATTGCAAGTTTGCCATTTAACAACGAGCTTTGTCTTTACGAATCGGGAAACCGAATGATGATGGTTTTGTTGGTTCATATTAAATATATTGAGGCCGTTATCTTGCAGGAGCACAAGCGTGCCACTGTAAACGCGACGGTTGTGGTTTCTATTCCCACTCGGGGTGGTAAAATATTTAGATAATATTTTTGTTTCCTCGCACTGCCACGACACAAGGCGCGGCGTTGAGTTTCACCACTCAACACGCATTGCCTCAAGAATGCAGTGGAGAGTGGGGAATGAAATCGTCTTAAATGGAGAAAGGAGTGTATCATCACTAGGATTTCTCTCTGCCTACCCTGCCTCGGAAGGCATATAGCGTAAAGCTAAAAAAAGGAATATTTTCATAATTTGTTTTGTATAAAAAACATAAACCACTATTTTACACCAGATTTTTAATATACAACGATAGGTAATTACTTGTCATACAAAAACAAAATTTATCTTCACAACACCATTCGAAACGCATAAACGGCCATTTAATAAAATAAAGTCAAAAGGTGGAATTAAGAAAGCACCGATGTGTCGAGAGTCAAGGCACGAGCGGCATTCATTATAGCCATCGATAAAATACAGAAGAGTGTGGAAATGTCAGTACACCGTGCGGGGTTAGACGACGGGGGTCATTACTTTGATTTATAGCTATTTTATGTCTCAGATAAAGCCTTTATAGAGACGTGAGAATCAATTTTGGTTTTGAGAAATCGGAATGATGGGATTTCAAAATAATTTGTGATGCAATAGTGGTGTAGCCTGAGATAGTTGTGGATTCGATCCCTGTTCAGGGTATTTCTTATTTTATATTTCGCTATGTTTTATTTTGTAGAAGGAAGAGTTATATGTTAGTACAGTCAGACAAAGGGCGATGCTTGGTTTTGCCTCCCTAAGTACAATGAAAGAGGGCAGTGGAGCACAGAGTGTCTCTGCCTACTATACAAAAAAGTTATACAATTAAACTAGATAAGAATATAACAGGACTTTGTAATTTTAGATTTTTTATCTTCACGTTATATCCCGCACACAGCAGGGTACAGGCAGAGGGAACCAGGTGCTCCGTTTCCCATTAACATTTTCGTTTTCCATTGTCCGTCGAATTCTTAAGGCATAGAGTGGTGAGTGGTGGAACTCAACGCCGCGTTTTGCCTCAATACTGGAGCGAGGATACAAAGATGATATTTTTATAAAATAAAACAATATTACCCTTTCATTATTAAATAAAAAAGCGTATTTAAACAACTGATCCCGCTTTCGTAAATCATTATAAAACACTTAACCCCATTTATATGTTGCTTCATTTCGAGTATTGGTAAATTACTATTATTATGGCACAAGCGTTATACCATTCCACAGTTCCACTATTACATGATAAAAAACAAATATGATAAGATCGTGGTCATTAAAAAAACAATTTGATGGCAACACCCCTCGCGTGAGCGTGGCAGATCGAGGCACATAAAAAAAATGGCTTTTTCCTACTAGAGGCGTCACGCTAAAGCTAAACAAGGGTTACTAAAGGGTAAATATATAAATATAGATTATAAATCAAATCTATAGGTTCTTATAATAAAATTGTAACTAGTCGCTGTCTGTACTTAGGAGATATATTGGAGAAAACCTATTATTAGATAAACATAAAGTATTTTGATCGATAAAATATTTACAAAATAACTGTTTTATGAAATTGGCTGATATTAGCTTTTTATGTGTCGATTTCATTCAAACTGTTTATAATTATTAAAAAACTTTTGTTTGTTTTTAATTATAAAAAAAGATTATTCAAAAATAATTGTGAAGTTCAAGCGGATGAAACCTTCTAAATAAATGTGAATGTGATAAATAATTTATAAAAACAGTTTCACGTTCTTCCTTCCCTTTCTGGCCAAATTCAAGATAACTTCAAATTCAAGATTACTATGATTTGTATTAATTTCAAAAAGTTAACGTTAATAAATTAATATAATACAAACAAATAAATAACACTTTGTAAGGTTACATTTAGAAATAATAAGACACAATAACTTTGAAACTTTATAAAGATTTTCTCTAAAACAACAACCAAAACCTTTTTATATTATATAAAACGCACCACCATAAAAATAAACTGCCCACTCAAAAAAGCTTTTCAAAATTCAAATCCTAAAAATACAGTGTCAAAATTTCATATGAGAGAAACGTATATACCACAGCTAGGATTTAAGCTCTTAAACTTTAATGTAACCCATATGTTATCCTAAAATTCTTGAATTTCCCTGCAACGTGGACGTTAAATTTCGAAAATTTCAAACGACACACCAAACTTAGCGCTATACAACAAATGTTTGTTGCAAATAAACTGTATTTTCGTATAGTAAGTACGTATACTTGTAGTTAGTAAGCAGCCATTTTCTTTACGCTCCACGCACACAGCGCGAGCACGGGAGCGCGTTTTCGTTGTAGGTATGTGTCGCTTTTCGCGTGAATATTTGAATAATATGTTACTTAAGTTGTATCTAATGTTTTTTAAGTAATTCATTTTTATGTAAATTTTTTTTCAGATTCACGCTGTATACCGCATATATCAGCGTGGGCAGAGGGAACCTAACGTTAAGACCCTCTGTTCCTCATTTTCCGATATATTTTTGAGGCATTGCGTGATGTCTGTTGGAACTTAACGCCGTGTTCTGCTTTATTTTCAGAGCAAAGAAACGAAAATATTAATAAATAATAATTCATTCCCTCGAGTAGGGATCAAACCCACAATCGCCGCGTTTACATCAATTGCTTAAAATATAATTTAAATATTATATTTGCAAATGACACAACTAGTAACGCATTTAGTTGTTGACGCTACGTTGTACGTACGACGTATATACGAGGACGATGTCACTCAAAGTGCTTTATACATATATATTAAAATAAATAAGTGAATTTATTTTATCCTGCGTGTTGTGAAATATGTGTGAGAAATATTTCATACTGTTAATGTCTCTGAGAGACACAAAAATAAATTTAAAAATTATGGCTATAAAAATCCGGACGCAGCGGGATTTAAGCTCGCGCCTACTTAGATAACACGTTTAAGCAATTTATAGCTAATTGAATATATTAAAAAAGCCAAAAAAGGTGATTTTTTAATAAAAATTGTTTTTTATTCAACATTTTATAACATGGACCTTACGTTATAAAATGTTGAAGTAACAAAATTTTATTATGCTTAGTTTAAATTTAGTCGTTATTTTGAGTACCAGTATTCATTTAATTACATAACTTTAAATAATTATAAAAATAAATTAATAAAAATAGCTTATCTTTTTAAAATGACAATTCCATATAAGAACTAACTTAATTCTTAAATATTATAGTTATTTAAAAAAACTCAAAAGTAGAACACAATATTTGAAAAAAACCAAATTATTCATATTTATATACTTATTTACTTTTCGACGGCGCCGACCAAGACAAAAAAAATAACAAACAGCCAAATCGACAACTTCCTATTTGAATTCGGTTAAAACGGATTAGCCACTTCTACCCGACGTTGGTTTTTAATTAAGCACTCAGCGAAATTAATTCCCACTCGTTATAATAAGTCCAATATTATTTCGAGGCCCGCCCGCAATTAGTACGTCACGTAAGGATAGCGTGCGTACAAGAACGGATTTAATAAGCGCCGTGCACGATATACGAGTATGTATGTAGGTAGGTAAAGAAATAATAAAATTGGTTTCGATGTGGAAACAGTTAATGGATATAGATAGTTTCGACAAGGTAGTGGCTTCGATGGATGGTGTTTTAAAATATTTTCATTTTTCTTGTTTCTTCTAGTTCTAGTTTAATAAAATAATGTTATTAAAATAAGAAGTTGGGGAATAGATAATGCAGTGTCTTAACAATACATTCTTTTTGTCTGTCCCGATAGAAACGCAGACACGGGTGAGTATAAAAATAAGCATAGAATTTGATTTTAATAATAACAAATTTTGATAATGAGCTTACGTCATCCGTAACATAGGTCAGATTATTTAGCAGGACGCTCGTTTAAATTTTCCACAATATGTGAGAAATGCCATTTTGTTGTGTCATATTTAGAATATTTTATAGATCATTGTGTCGTACATTATTTAGTTTATAATGGTAATAAGGTAATGAGGCTTGATTAGGTTTGACATAAATTTATTATTTTTCAATTTTGATCTAGGGCTTTACGTAATTTAGTTATTTTCAAAATGAAAGCCTTCAAAAGAAGGCTCAGTTATTATCAATAATATATAATAATGCACTATAAAATCATTTCTTTTTATTCAACTTCCTGAAATATCCCTTTAACAAAGCATGGGAAAGAGCCTAGTGTCAAGACACTCGTTCAATAAATACTATTTATTTTATCATAAATAAATATTTACAAACCATTATAGCCTTTCGGTTCTTGGCAACACGAACTGTGAACAGCACTACAACTGACACTCTATACGCAAGGAAATAAATGGTTAACAGCGCGGTCTCGCCGCGTTACATGTATAACTCGATTTGCTTTTATGAAAACAAACGCTCTAATGGGACAAGAGTTTAAATACAAAATAAATTACATTGCACCGCGGAAATACAAGCGAAACTTGAAGTTTTATTAAACAACGTTTGCAAAGCGACGCCGCGCCGCCGTGATTAACATGACTGTCCTGTTCTCCACACAGGATTCGGGTATGCTGAATATTAAAACTCCGCAGACACGTACATATGTGTAATTTGAAAACACAGACGACCCACAAACTGCAAGTGCTTAATGAAACTGGCAAAACCAATAAGGCTTAAAGCTGTAAATTATGGAAATAATTATTGGTAAAAACGACTTGATAATGCAAAAGAATTTACGAGGTATATTTTATACCGTTATCGAACATAATTTTAAAAGGCTGCTGTAAAATGAAGAGTGACAGTCGATATGATGGAATATCTCAATTGCATAAGTCCCCTGAAACGCAGAGACGTGAGCAAAATTCAAAGTGAGCCATAAATCTTTTTATCTAACATTTAGATATTTGGATTCCCACAAATGACCTGTGTAAAGCGATCTACGAGAGGTGCAATAACTCGATTTGCGAATAAATGGCTTGGAAGTTGATCTACAGTTTCATTGGGAGAACGGTATTAGAAGAGCAAATTTTCATTCACGTAACCATTGCTATGTCGGTTATGCGCGTAGGTCCCTGTCGACGAATAAAAGCCGCAATAAATGTATGAGTGGGGCGAAATTCGTAGTCGACTCGAATGTTTGCCAGATCCTCGGTGGTGCGTTGCTTTTTTGTTTTGGAAGCGACCCCTGACTGTGCGTTCTTGTACAATTCTACTTTGAAATATTGCGTTCCAAATGAAAAATGACTGTTTTAACATCCTAACCGTTATTGATGGGCGATTCCAAATTTACTTATACGTTAAATTAACGAACGCCAATAGCTTATAAGCGACGCGAAACATTTTGTTCGACTAAAAATGAAAAATGATTTATCAAAATTACTCTTTCATCTGCGCGGATGTAACACCGTTTACCAGCCGTTTTACGTAAAATGGAGAATAATGATGCTATATAGTAGTTCCGAAATATATTTCAGTTTACTAAAATACATTTCGACCATGAACAATTACAAATAAAGATCTATAATAATGGAATTCAAACCGGCGATGTGATCTTTGAAACTTGTAGTGTTCTTGACTGTACCTACTTCTAATCTTGTGAAGCGCAACTGCGGCGTAGCCGGTCTAAAGCCAATTAGTTCAGATAGATTCTGTTTAGACGGCAGACGCCGAGTGAACTTGACCAGTGTTCCCGGCTCTGCTGAGTGGACGAGAGGGTCTGAAATCACTTGGTGGGATTGTGAACCTGATAGTTCACTATACAGCCTTGTGCCTGTGGCCTGTAGCCTTTCAGCCACATGCACAAGTGGTTTATATTGGCTTTAAATAATTCTTTAATTTTCGATAAATGGTCACTTAATAATTGATGAATGTTGTTTTATTTAATATCTTATATAATCTTTAAAAAATCCTGTAAATAAAAATAGATCCCAAAACATTATCTCACTATGTTTAAAAGTCACTAGCCGTAAACTCATGGCGCAAACTTTTACACTAGAAATCTAAGCACGTTTTAATTCGCAAGTTTTCGGCTTGATGAGTGCCTCCTCGTGGAGAATGGGTGAAGGGGGTCCGGGTGGAGATCGTGACAAGACTTTTGATAGAGACAATAAAAACCAAGGTGGGGCGTTTCTTCCAGGAAATTAGCTGTCACATTACGTAGCCATTAACGCTTCGTTATGTTCCAGGCTGATCAACTCGGATCGAAGTTTTGCAGGCGTGTTCGGGCGTCCCGCCGCAAATTTATCGCGTCACCTTACGTTTGTTTTGACTGCCTTCGGTAAATGAGGCGTAGCGTATTTACACTGGGGACCGCGGCTTAATTCCTCAATATGACTTATACGCTAGGTAAACTAACTAGCGTTCAATATATACATGTCTCAAAAATATATACAGACAGGGAGTTATATTCCCAATGGTAATTTCTAGAAATCACAGCTGAAAATTATGGCGGGCAATGAAAAAATAAATTAACTGCCAACCGTACTGATCATTAAAGAACTCCATTCATTGCTCCAGCCATGCATAAAATATCGGAACTTATTATCCACAGCTCGATGTCTGTGCAACGCTCGGAGAGAACTACTTGTGGGCACCAATAATTCATTGGTGTAATTAAGCGAAATTGAGGCTAGTCGTGGCGCAGCGGCATAAGCGTGTGACTGTAAACGCAACTGGTTGTCGGTTCAACTACCGCTCAAAGTAATGAAAAATTTAACATTTTCATTCCTTCGCTCTAGTGGGTGTTGAGCGCGGTGTTGAGTTCTGCCAGTCAACACGCAATACCTCCAGAAGTTGGTAGAAAATGGTAAACGAAGCGTCTTAACCCTAGGCTCCCGCTCCCTACATTGCTGTGTGCAGGATAAAGCGTGAAGGCAGCAACAAAAAACGCGAAATTACAACCCGCACAGCTACATCACCTCGGGAAAATTAAATTAACGCGAGCTAATTATGAGTAATGAGTTGTTTCTCGGCGATTTCAATATTCCGTCCGCCTCTGACGGCGGCTCTAATGTATTTTTATTTTTTTTCGCTCCAACCATTCCTCTCTGAGCAGAACGCTAGCCAATTAGTTTTCTCGTAGTTACTTGTAATTGGTAACAGTCGACGAAAATGTTATAGCGGTAATTTTGTCTTTATGTTACGCGGTCGTATTCTGGTTTCGGTGTAGGTAGGCTCGGGAGTGGTGTAAATAGGGTTTACTACATAATATTGTTTAATAAAATAGTTTTTACGCACGTTTATATATATTATACTAATATTATAACTGTGAATACAAGTTTCACGCCTTATAGCAGGGTAGGTAAAGGGATCTCAGTAAAACTCCATTTTCCTCTTTTCGGCGAATTTGTGTTGTGTTGAGTGGCGGAACTCATCGCCGTGCTTTGCCTAGGTACCAGAGCGAAGAAATGAACATATTAAATATTTCATTTCCTAGAATTGGAATCGAACCCACCGCCGTCGCCTTAACAGTCACACGCTCGTGCCACTGCGCCACGACGCCTAACTATTAATACTTGTATGTAAAAAACAAATGTCAATATGTCACACAATGTGAGTATAAAGAGATGGCTCAAAAACAGTAGCCATTTGTAAAGTTCGTTAGAGGAACCCACAGAGAGGCGCAATTAGGACAAAGAGTGATAAAAGAGCTGCGAATGACCGCTTCGAGCGATCGACTCCAATACATGGTGGATTTTTTTTGTGTTGTTGCATTGGCAATACAGATTCATAGTGACATACATAGAGAAAGAAATACGTGACATACGTCTAATTGAATATTGTTACTCAAGGTAAGTGGGGAACGGAGTGTCTTAACACTAGATTCCCTCTGCCTACCCTGCCGTGTGCGGGATACAACTCGAAGCTGATTTTAATAAAAAAATAATTAATCAAAGTAACGTACGTAAAAAATATTTAAATTGATAATTACTGAGAATATTTCAAAGGAAATTAAAACGAGCAAACAAAATTTTTATTTTTGGCAAAGCAAAGCATTTTTATGATGTTGAGTTTTGATTTTAATTTAATTAAAGGAACGAAAGTCACCGCAGCTAATTAACTGGGTTAGTATTCGTCATTTTAATGGGCTGCTATTGGAATGTTTTTACTAACCGTAGTTATTCTGAAACTCGTGCTGCAATGCTTCCGTGAACTCCTTATTGTATCCTGCGAACAAAAGAGAAACAATATCAGTAATTGCTTATTTCTACTATAAATGAAAATTTCTTGAAAATATCCACAATAACCTAGATGCAGCTTATTCTTATTCAAAATGGATTTTATAAATAAGAATTTCATTCTTATAGCATCATTATTAAAACATAATTTCGCTAAAACTTTTCTGAATTTTCAAAAATTATACAATATAATTGGTCAGAACCTTGTTGTCAGAGTGGGGAAATGAAAATATTTACAATTTAAATATCTTCATTTCCTCATTCCTTCGAGTAGAAATCGAACTCATAGTCGACACGTCTACATCTTCGTGCCACCGGGCCACGGTGACCTGCATTAATAATTTTGACGAGGTAAACTATATTAGAGTGTATGTTATTTGCTCACGTCGAGTCGCTTTAGGGACATCAAGGAGGTTCGTGAAGTATTCTTATTACTTCTAATAACTATGTGTGAACAATGAAGTTTACCTGCAGCTTTGTTGGTGTGGGTAAAGAGAAACAAGTAAGAGTTGTGTATGACACATGACACCCTCGAAGCACACGAGAGTGTCTGAGACTGCCTGAGTTACTCTGACCGCAGGTACAGTGGGTCAATGCGAATATCAGCTAGAACACATAGCCTACAATAATATCCTTATCAGATAAACATAATATACAAGATAAGAAGATATAGAACAGATATACAAGATAAGAAGATTTTTTCAATTCCAACGAGTAGTTTCTGAGATTAATGTGTTTTACCAAACCAAACCAAAGAGCAGTTTAATAAATTCTATTAAATATACAAAATATAAACTCAGTACATCTAAATGTATTTTATTTTAACTATCGAAAAAACAAAAAGGCAACAGCAATATAAAACATAATACTCTTAACATATTTATTGAAAAATTACATCCTTTATCGAATTGAAATCGGCAAATCGAAACGAATAAACGATACAAATTAAATTAAGAAATTCCGTTCAGTTTTTTCGGCCGCCATCAGCAAAATGAAAGTCATCAAGAGTAAACAGATATTTTGGCCTGTTCCACATCCAGCAGCAACGCAATTTGCAGTAAATAAGGGTATCGGTTTAGCGCTATTATCCGCGCAACAACCGCCTCGTAAACACGCCTCCTGTAATGAGATACGCCGTTGCGACTTGCTCTGATATACTGAGAGTTATGTCTGAGCTGATATCTTTGCAACACTAACACGGCCAAAGTGTTTTAGATGCTGGCCTGTTTCTGTTTGAACTTTTATAAACTATTTTGAATAAAGAAAATTTGGCTCAAAGTTACATATTAGTAAGGAGGTAGTTTTTATAAAGAATAAGATTAAACATCAGCTTCAGCTGTGTGTATCCCGCACACAGCAGGGTAGGCAGAGGGAACCTAATGTTAGACACTCCGTTCCCCACTTTCTGCCGAATTCTGGAGGCA
>DWAP01002095.1:0-14187 GCA_018230625.1 Heliconius eleuchia
ACTCAACACGCAATGCCTCCAGAATTCGGCAGAAAGTGGGGAACAAAGTGTCTTAGCACTACGTTCTTTCTGCCTACCCTGCTGTGTGCGGGATACAGCGTGAAGCTGATTTAATTTTTTTTTATAAATCTTCGACTTTGCCCACGTGGTTAGATGTAAATAACTAAGATTGGTATATATGTGACACAATAAAAATGATCGAGGCTTCTTTAGCCTCGATAAATGGATTATCCGACAAAAACATATGTTTTTAATCTGAATCAGTAGTTCCTGAGATTAGTGCTTCCAGCGAGAAACACGCTTTATAATATTGGTATAGCATATATACATATTAAATACTAAAATATATAAGAAGAGAACATATAATTCTCTATTAAACTATACATACTAAAATACAATCTTCTAGATTCCTCGCCGGACTCCAATGGAACATTCCTGTGGAGTCATACTTCATTTCAGTCTTTTCAAAATCAAAATCTTTCGACTGGTCGTCAGCAAGTCCAGCCGGCAAACTGACGCCATTGCTGTTTTGATTCCCGCCACTGCTCCTACTCGTTGGCCTAAATGAAAAAATAAAAAATAAAATTTGACATTTCCAATTCCCGCCATTTTGTATTCAGTGCTTTGTACACAGTGCGCAATTCAGAATTCATTTGTGTGCTTTTTAAAACTTTGCTCGTTGAATTATTTGGTGATATTTTAGTGGTTTTGTTTATGTTAACGCTAATCAGTTTAGATATTAAAAAAATGAATATACCAAGTAAAGGGTTAAATTGTAAAATCTACTAATATTTGCAAAGAAGCGATTTAAATTATCTACTGTATATTGGTATGTGTTTTCTTTTTCTTGGCATATCCATTACAACTACAAGTATAATTAAAATAATATAGTTATATAGCAAATGATATAATAACTGCACAATGCTAATTCGACTATTTCTAAAAAACTAAGTATCATACACCTGGAACTTAAGCTCATTCTTCATACATTCTACATAAAGACGAAAAGTGCCGTGCTTAGATAGGAGTGTGATTATTTTATGATCAAAATATGATAAAACAAAAATAAACAATCACAATACAATTGAAGATACAGTTCTACATCTACACATAGCCGTTCACTACGAAACTGAAAAAAAAATATATATATTAACAACGTCAAAACTACCGATAGAAATAATCTAGTTGATATATAATCATATAGAAATTACATGAGTTTTTTCACTTCGTAGGCTAGATGATAGGCTTGGTAATTCGTATCTTGGTCTTGAGTATTCCTGCAAACAGGGCCAGAATATCGTCTCCATTGTTCCGATGAGTTGGATAGTGCAACACAATGGTAAATATCATAGACAGATATACAATATACATGTGCCGTGCATACATAGTGCACTTCGTGCTAGCAGACATTGAATGCTTGTAAAAAGCAGTAATAATATTAATTTGACAGAAAGGAAAACTTAACTTTTACAGGGTTGGTTGATTTTGATTAATTACATATGAATATTATAATAACATATTTTAGATATCTATTTAGAATTTTATGTGATTAGGGAATTACCTAGGTATAAATAAATATATTTTATTTGTATCTGTGGTATATTGTTACATATTATATATCCTTTAATCTGTGCCACATTTCGATATTATTTTTATTATTACTATCAAATATTTTTAGTTATCTATACCAAAGGTATTGCCAATGTTAAAATAAAAATGATTCACCTGTAGACTGTAAGGCAGAAAGGGTATTGTAACATTAGTATTAGTATATAAAACATTTACTACAATAAAGCTAAATGACTTACGTGTCAGGCGGTGCCCTGTTAACGTTCGGTTTGACTTTGTTGACTTGCCTCGTTGTGTTCATCAGTTGATTAGCTGTTGGTGACAGTAGAGCAGTGGGTGCACTCCGGTGATTACGATTTATTACTAGAAATTTAGAAAATATATTATTATTCTTTGGTGGCTTTGCTTTAATAATCAGGATTTTTTTCTCTCGAATAAACAAAAAGAAAACAAAGTAATTTCATCTAACTTATTGTGAGTATGTATATTGTGGTGCAATATTTTTATATTATCTCTACATAGTAGGAGAAAAAGACAAAAATCTAATCATGAATTCTAATCAATTTGTGACTTTCTTAACCTATCTACGAGTACATACATATATACACACTACAAAAGAGCCTATTTAAATCTGTATAATAAGCATTATATTATAACATAATATAATGTGTAAAATATAATTATTACTGACAATACAAAGTTTCACATTTTCCCATTGCCTATTGAAGATTATATTTGTGCTACATTCCGTTTCAGAAAGATAGAAAGAAACAAAAATTAAATAATACTTACAACTGATATCTTCACCCCTTTCTCTAGCGATTTCACCTTGAACAACAAACCAAAATAAAATGATTAGTAATAATTTAAAATTCAATTCATTAAACAAATGAGTTCATCACAAACATTATGCAAAGGTACATAGGATCCAAGCTACAACAAGAAGCTTCAAGGGCATTCATTCATAGGTTTAAAGAAACAGTAAGATGCATGGAGGTCTCGCAAGGCAAAGGGGTACAAACCAGAAAATATGATATTCCGCTTTAGAGTTAACCAAGAAGCATATATCAATCAATGAAATCTTCTTAACCTGGGTTCTTATGCGATGCAAAACAAAACTGTAGTTGGGTCGTGTTAAAGGTCAAATCCTAATCTTTATGGGAGTTTCGCTTGCATTGCGATAGTTAGTCTAGCTGGGAACATGCTCAATGATGCAAGTCGGACCTCGCAATGGCTTCCAATGCCATGTGCTATGAAAGGCGTGAAGCATCTAAGTGCAACTTGCTCAACCTATGCTGGCTTGTAAATGTGTGGACCGATGAAATAAAAGGAAATAAAAAAAAATCACTCTCATATTTAGTAAATTTCGTATGGACAACTCTGGATGCAGTGACATTTATATAACTTTGGGAATCGCGTTTTAACTTCATTTATACGTGTAACTCAGTTCATGCTACGCTTTTTAAGTAAAATAAAAAATATATATGTTATAAAATTTTTTTCATTTGGCTTTTCCTTAGAACGCGATACCCAAAGCCTTGCCAACAGAATTCACTACGTCCATAATTGTCAATATAAAATTTACAGTGTTAAATTCCTTCGGTGTGTAGTTAAACACTAAAAATAATAAGAAATCACTCAATCCCGTGGGATGTACCTCGAACATGGACCTTCTTGGGCAACTCTGGCGGCGTGAAGGTGGGGGGAGGATGGTGGTCATCTGCAAAACATCAGCACAAGTTCGCATTCCGATACACCACTTAATAATACCTACACATCGCAAATACCGTTACCAATTATTTATGAAATTTGATGATACATTTATAAAAGAAATGACAAATCGGCTTCACCTTAACATAAAGCAAATATTCAAAAGCTGTGTAGTTAGAATTGACAAGCATCCATATTTTAGATATGCATCAAAACTGTGGTAAAGGTGAAACTGATATTGGAAGACAAATTTACCATAAAGAAACATCAATTATTTGTATAAATTAGATTAAATTAAGTTAATTTAATTAAAACATTCACATGCAACACACTACAACTAACACAGACAACATTTAAACAAATACCAGACAAGCTTGGTGTGTAACTAAAAGACTACGCTACTGTTAATATTTAGTTGTTTTAGGTAAATTTCTTTAATAATGAAAAAATGACTAATGTTAGTGGGCATGGTATGATATTTTAGGGGTGATTTTGGGAGATTCTGAGCTTTCTATATATCTAAAATTAACGACAGATCGAGCTCTAATAATGTAATTTTCAAGTCTTACATAAAATACAGTAGCGTATACCAAATTTTCGACGGATCTGATGCATTGATCACAGCAAGGTCCACATATTTCTATCGAGGCGGGGCCATCTAATTTTTAAATTAAACGTTTCCTATTGCAACATGATGAGAATTAGAAATAATTTTGTCTCAATTATAAGCACGTAATATAAAAACTATAACTTTACAACATCCATTTCAGAGGGACTATCGATGCAGAATTAGGGTTCAAATATACTCCTAAATATACGTTTATTGTTTACGATAAGTAACATTAACAAGACCAAAAAATAAAATGACATCACAAATTTCTCTCTATGTTTAATTCTAATAGAGAGGCGAAACATCTAACTGCTGTATGCACATAGATAACGTATACAAAACAATGATAACAGGACACGATATTGCTATAATTGGTGCGTGCGAGTTGCGACCACCGACACCGTATCGACACGACATTTAGGTTGTACGCGGACTGCAAAATTCATCCATTTGGTTACAAAATTGCGAGTTTTATCGACTGATGTAGTCTTTAAAAGTGGATCCTTTTAACTGAAAAGTTTAATATAAATGGTAATTTCATATTAATGGTTAAATTTGCGCAATTTTGGAAGCAATAGGACAATTTCAAGTCCACGTACTGTCACCCGTACATTGATACGATTACAAGAGTTACGTACTTGCCCGGCCAACCATCTGGACGGCTCGTACGCCTTTCCTGAATGTAGCCACTGAATTAAGAAACAAACGTTTATACCCTGTTAAATTACATTATGATTAAATCCTGCTTATGTAAGGGCTCTTGGGTAGGAGTGAGGCAAATAAATTATATATAAATGTATATTATATGCAGACAGAGATGCAAAGCCTAGAATTGCTGCACATTTTTTATTAGGTGACCGAAGTGTTTCTTTTTTGGCTTTTGGTCACCAATATTCAGATTTTCTGTGCTTATGTTTTTGAATATGTATGTTATTATGAACAAATTTTTAAATATTTTCTTCATAATATTTAAATTTAGTCATATCAAAATTTAGAAATATAAAAATGATTATTGGTAACCAAAAGCAATATTTTCGACCTTTTTCCACTATACCCTATTATTGTACCACAGTCAAGCAACATGGTAGTTATTAATTGTGTAGCAACTTCGCTAATTGCGTGTGTGGTATTGGTGAAATAGCATACTGTAGCCCAACTGTATATTTTTGTTAGTTATGCGGGTAAATTAGTACTGTGAGGTACGGTAATAGTGATTTTACTCCGTACCGTCGATACTTTGGTACGTATTAACACTTTGTTTCACCATCCCCGTCTGCATCATCATCATTCCGACATCTGGAAAAATCCAAACACTGACACACACGTAGGCTCTCGAGGAAATTGGGAACTTGATGTTTGATAGAATCAAATTTTTAATTTCCAAGGTTTTGGATAAGATATAATACAATAGTATAGTAACATCCTATGTTGGGGAAATTATAAATTTGAATTCACTAAATGCGATGATATCACAATGAGTAGCGACCGTATCTCTGGACCGTGCGTTAGTTTTATTAGCACAGGCAAGCTGGAACTGTTCTATGAAGCCTTTGTTGTTCCGAAGCTCACTCCTTACGAACTGTTTAGCGTCTGTCATCACTCCGATCTTTCTGAGACATGCTTTCATGGATTTGCATTATAGACAGTGTTCAAACTAAAGTGTCTGGGATTAAATGAAGGTGCAAGTTGCTTTGCGAAATTCAATTCTACTTCAATATCATGCATATGCCTGGACTCTGAGTGCATCATGTCAATTTATATCTACGCCTCCATTCATTCTAGAGTGTCAGAAAATCGTGACCAAACAGTGTAGCTACAAAAGATTTGCTTGCGATTGTGGTGTTTGTATACATTGAATGATGCACTGGACAAAACGAGGGGGCGGGAATCTCTCAAGAGGCATAGAAATGATATCAGAGTGCTTTGAGTCCATTCACGAGCAGACAAACACAATGAATGCTAATCGAGCACGGATCAAGTACTTGTAGCCGATCCAGTCTGTGAGGTACGGACACCACTAAAGCAACTCAAAATTATACACGAAAATAAATTGAAAACGTCAATCTGTATGCTTAGGTGTGGTGCAAGTTACCTATATCGGCTCCAACCTTCCGCTGGTGCGCGGTCACTAAAAGTTTAGGCCGAACATATTAATTTCTCACATATAAAAACAAAAATAGTGACACATCGAGATCCTAAAGTGTAAAATGTAACATACAAATATTAAAGTGTCAATCAGTGGTCCTTTAGAGCAAGTGTTACGGTTCCAGAAAGAATGTCACAGAATTATGTTATAAAAAATATTTATTAAAATAGATTATTAAATATTAATTAAATTGCAAATTATCTTGGACTTTCCTTTTTAAATAAATCATTAGTTGTTAAATAAAGCAAAGATCTTACAATTTTTGCATTTGCATTTCTTGATGAGTGTTTCATCTTTGATGTCTTCGTGACATGCTTTACAATAGTACCACGCTCTGAAATGAAAAAATAAATAAATTTTATTGGTCTATAAATAATTTGTTTGTGCCAAAAACAATTTTGTGTTTTTTTTAGCTATACGTTGTACCTCGCATATAGCAAGGTTGGTAAGGTGAGTAGATAGAACTCAGTGTTAAGACCCTTTGTTACTTACTTTTAGCCCAATTTTAAGGTGCGTGTTAGGTGGCGGAGCAGAACATCACACTTCATTTTAAATAAAAACTTATCCACATATTAACAAACATTTCAATATTACCTTTTAACTTCATCAGCGGATTGAGCAATGAAGAATCCTTGTGTGTTCGCATGAATCTTCGCATTCCTCGGATTGATGGATATCTTGCTGTCCGCACCCTCTTCACCTTTGATCTCGATCGCCAATAATAACAGCTTAAGTTTCGTGAAACATAACCTAGAAATGCATTATTAATCTGATCCTGCGCTTTTCAAATCTTGCAATCAAATCATTAGAATTGATAAATGTTAATATAAAAGAAAGAACAGTCAGTCAAAGTAAGGAAACATACAAGAAACCATGAGTATTAGACAAAAACAGGACAAACTATAGAATTGTTAAATCAAAGCAAATCGGACATCTTACTCGCTTGCTTGTGGAAAGCTCATTCCAGTGAATGACGTGGACAGAGTCTCCGTGTACATTTCACAACCGGTACCCTGCAGGTAATCGTTCTGCCAAGCTTGCGTGTCGGGGGACTGCAAACAAGTGGGACGTAGGCTGAAGCGAGTGCCGTGTTAGTCACAGGCTTACAGACGCTATGGTATCTATTGATGTGTTTTTGGACACACGAGTCGCTAATTTAATATTGAAATTTTAAATAATGGTTTCGCGAGTGACTTCTAATAGCCAAAAGATTAATATCCATATTTCAACAAATTAAGTAAAAAATGGTATATTTTGATAGTTATTCAAAAGTATTGTACATCATATTTATATTCGGAAAATAAAATATATTTACACATAATATTGATGTACGGACGTTAAATAAATTTATAAAAAACTTAAGGATTATTAACTAGCCTCGCCGCAATAACTTAGCAGCAGATATCATTTAATTTGGGGAACATGCATACATTTTTACCGAAAAAAGATTTTTTACTTGATATAAGAACAAGGATTAGCCTACTCGTGTGTCACGTATTAATCAACAATCACTTATGTTTATAATACAATATTTGCAATTAATTCTCTACAATTCCTATCCTATAATTATACTGTTCTATAATCGGGTAATCTATAGTTATAGTGCCAGCTATCAGGGTCTCGGTGACGACCTAAAACAGACGTTTTAGAAGCGACGTTAAGCTTTATAATGTTAGTAACTTTCCTCGATATTGAACTAGTACACGTTCAATATCAGCTTGCAAACGATCGTTGACTTACTCAGCGGCGTGATTAAATAGTAATCCAATAAACGTGGAACTCAATGTTTCTGTGTACATTTCCATTCCAGTACCTCGTTTGTAGTCATATGTCCATTTAGCTTTTCGTCGTGACTGCGAAAATGTCGCATATAATATGTTAAGATAAAACATCCGCGTTTTTAATTATTATCGAATAATGAGTACAATATTTATTTTTTTCTATATGGCATCTCCAATGTATTTAGTGAGTCCATAAACATAGTAAATGATAAACTCATGGTACAGTTAGAAATTATAAATAGAAATAGATATTCTCTCAAGTGGGATTTGAACCCACAATATATGTATATTAACCAGTACACCAAGTCACATTAATTAAAAGGAGTGAAAATAAGCTGACCGTTTTGAAACTTCTCATAGCAAACAAATTGGCCATCATTGTGGAGAATCCGGGCGCGAGACAGCTCTGCGCGATGAAACCCAGCTTCAGTTCCGCTAAGCAGATCACGTCGTCGCCCTGCTTCCAATCCCATGATGGAATGTTCAGGAGGTAGGCCTAGAAATAAAACAAAATCCTTATAAGATTTTAGATTTTCCCAATTTCTACACATTTTAAATGAAAATCTTAAACTGGATTGAATACATGTGTGTTTCCAAAAATATATAAAAATACTAGTATACACGATTAACCTGGTTCAAGAGTTTTATTTAACAAATCATATTATTTTATTGTAAAAAATAGTGCACACCGCGAGGCTTCGCCTGCTTGAACTATGCGAATATTATTAAGTGTATTTAGGGAAAATTCGTTAACATTTTTAGTATGATTATTTAAGCTATTATACACCAATAAATCACAATTTAAATCTTTTCGAATTTTATTTGATTTTATTCGCAAAATTTTTTGTATTTAATAGAAAAAACTTTAGTAATTTCATATCTATTTAAGTAAGCGCATTTTTTGATTGAAATAGACACAGACATATATTTCAATTATATGTATTTTATAATTTTATTTTTATGGATATCGATGTTACACACATAAAAAAATAAATGAAAAGCTGTTTTTAATTTACCTTGTTGTGATATTGCATTAGCTGAATGATAACTCTGATGTCATCGGAATAATTCTTGATAGAGATAACCCTCATAATGTTCGCTGCATCCTCCGCGTCTGGGTCTTGGCAATATTTGTTGGCCAACACCAAACACGCGTCTGCTTCGTGTACCTAATTTATATTTAAGTTTTAAAGCTAGTGCTTTAAGTGTAATATCATTATCACAAATTAATTTTTTTTTGATCATAAGAAATATTTTATCTTTCTTATTTTATGAATCATCAGATTGTGTTAAATTTAAATTTTTAAACTTTTTATTTTAAGTTGTTGGAATTATTGATACTTACCGATTTTTTGGCAAATTTAGTTATTCAAATTTAGTAATTGTTCTATTCGAAGATATTAAATCTCACGCTAAAGTTGAATTCAGAACAAAATACATCAAACACATCAATTAGTTTTTAGAAAACACCGGAAATTAAGTATACTATAAAAAATATCGACATAAGCATAGAAAGTGTTCGAAAGCTAAAAGGAGTTTAGATTGACATAGAAAAACGACTAATGGTAATGTTCCGATACATAATATAACATCAGTCACTAATTAGGAAAAAGCAGATGGATTTCACGTAACATGCTAACTGACATTCTCATACAAACCAAGCCATGCATCTAAACTTACCGTAAACACTCAACAATATCGACAATCGACATCTGTACTTTAAATCTACTAAATCAAGCCAATTTTGAAAAAAGAAGGAAACTCTTTCAGCGACAACCATTAATGCCAATTTGTTTTAGGACTTTAAATAATATGTTTTTGTTAAGTACATTGAAATATCGATTGTTTAGAGAACATTTAGTGGCCAAACTCGCACACAACACCCAGTTAGGTTTACAGACACATATCGGCCGTGTGAGCCGGCTGGGGATAGACGGAACAACAGTAGCGATAGGCACACATACAGCCAAGTCATGGCATTAGAAGGGAACTGTACATCACGCCGACGATAGAACGCCATCTCGTAACAGTATCGAACGAGCATCGCTCTACGTCTATGGAAAAGACTGCACAGCTTCAAACCGACACCACGCCCAAATATCACATGTTTGTTTGTGCAGTTACTTACTTTTACCCTTTGTAGGTCGATTGGATTCATAATGGTGCCTTGAAAGAATTCCACAGTAGTAAAGTGTCTCTTGAACAGGCCTTCGAGCTCCAGGTCGGGCGGTTTCCTGCCATCAACGCTCAGTTAACTTTACGGACCAGATTTAGGCCAACCCGCCGACCGTACCATGCATTCTATGTACCAAAATACGCGGTAGTGAAGTGGGACGGGAGCGCCCTCTACTGGCCGACAAGGTACCCCAGTCCCACCGGAAGCAATGATTGCATCAAAATAATCACAAGATAAAAATTACCAAAGTGATACATCCTACTGTGACTATGAAACAGCATCTTTACAGAAGAAAAGGTCCTTATGCATAATAAATGAACAAAAAATACTGGTTCGATTAGTCGCGATCAATGATAAATAAGGGCCGTGCGGATCTAATTGCCTGCGCTATTTCGTCTTACTCTAACCTTGACTCGCTCAAGGTCGACGGCATTCATCATTGTACCCTGAAAAAACTCGACGGTGGTGTAGTGACGTTTCAGGAGACCTTCCAGCTCTAGGTCAGGCTCCTTTCTGAAAGCGTCGTTCGATCATACATGATTCACCACCTCTAGACTCAATAGTTGCCGTTCAATAATATTTCAATATCATGTTATCTATTATTATTTTACTAAATGTAAGTTTATACAACATTTTTTTACTATGTTTATATAAAATTTATTACATAAATTACACGTTTCTAATTAAATTTATTACCTGTGTAAAAAAACAACCTCAACATCCACATCCTCACGATCCTCATGTAGGAAGTCTTTTAAGAAATGGCTCACTGATTCGTACGTTATATGTCCACATACGACTATATGCCTGAAATCGTATAAATATATTATAAAATTTATCCTGGTGAGCTTTTAGATAGTTCTACTATAAAAACTTATTACTTTATGAAGAAACAATAGAAGCAGTTGAAGCTTTATTTTATATTTTAGCGTTTATTTTCAAAATTTTAACTTTAGAATACAGCACAAGAGTTTTAAAACCAAAGCTCAAAATTTATTAAGTATGCTTTATCTTTACAAATATTTAAAAAGCAAATAGTTTACAAAAGCTAATTTTGACAGTCAAAAGAAAAGAAGAAAGAAGTATAGCAATATATTTAGGTTTTATTCAACATCTGCGTTTCACAGGTATGACAACACAAAACAATATTAAGGTATCAACAGAGTCAAATAAAACCATAGATGATACAAGCGTGATAGGACTACGAAAACAAAATCTTCATTCAAGCTTAGATGCTGTTTGAAATGAACTATGTATTACGTGTAGTGTATTCTGATCTTAATATATGTATATATTGATATTGATAAATGAAGACTTTGCTTAGTAAAGTAACCTTCAATTTACATTTAGCTCTTTGTTCGTTAACTTGTGATTGTTTAACTATCTAATATCTATAAATATGAAGTGAATTTTATAAAAATACATCTAATGACATAGAAAATGAAACAAACAGTCACAAATTATTGAACAAACTCAGTTCCCTTCAGGATTTTGTAGCTATCTACCGCACTAAACATAAAATTAACAAAAAAAAAAAACAGCATAATGACATCACTTGGGTAATAACCGCCACTAATACAAAAAATAAAGTCCCTTGTTAAGTTCGCGTAGTATTTGATAAAGTCTGTAGAATATTTAATGTACAGTGTACAGTATACAGTTGCAAGAAACAGTTTTTAAATTCTATAGTGACTTCAAGGTGAATGTCGTAATGGTCTTCACGTCTACAGGCAATGTATAGAATGAGGTTTGTTTGTCTGCAGAGTTTGACGTTTTAAGGTTATAAATAAAAGTAGCTGCAGAAGTCAAGAAAAATTTAACTACATTCACAATTGCCTGTAGACGATCGTAATTAACTTTAAGATAAAGGCGCGACGATACTCAAAAGCTTGCCTCTCAGTACAGTTTTCGCTAAAAAGATAAAGTATAAGTTCTTCGTACAATAATAATGTTGTAGTTGACATGATATGGCTCAGTTCTTTATAAGTTCAAGTTTATAGGATAGGTTAGGCACGGCATGGGTGTGGGTGTGGGCAATAGTAACATGTCGAGAATATGATGGAGTACGGTGAGTTAACATTTACAAAACTTAGAATACGGTAGAGCAAACGTTAGTATTAGACAAACAAGAAAGTTAGAAAGAAATAAAAAATAGATCAGTCGGCAGTAACTAAACACAGCATGCAGTACACAATATCTATGTATTCATCTAAGGTGTGGCAAAGGAACTGAATTCATTTTGATCATAAAACGTAACAATCTACTTTTATGGCTGCATAAATTCGCAAACAATTTTTAAAAGTTACAAATTTAAATTTTGTATGAATGATTTGTGTATATTTTCTCTAGTATGAGGTCAATCATGACAGATGGTATGCCGAAATCTAAACTAATTTGGCGTTAAAAATGTCCTCAATGCACACAGCCTTGCCACGCTCTATGAATTTATACGTTAAATACATTACACTAATAACCGAGGGGTCGACTGAAAGAACATAACATATAACAAACATTAAGAGGGTCAACATTACGAGTACAGTACATTTACATAAGACGTGCAGGAGGGAAATAGGTAGGTCGCAAGGGCATCGGATCGCATCAACAGCCCCTCGCGCAGGCTCGCGTAGGAGCCGGCGCAGGAGTTGCCGACCGGAGCACGATATACACGACATACACGACAACTCCAACAACACACTACTGTATCACTCAACATTAACTCGCCGCAACTAAGCTTTACGATTACCATTAACATTCCTCATTACGTACGTACGTACACTAACAGAAATAAATAATGATACCTACGAGTATATGACGAGCGATTACACTAGCCACTATCTGCTGGTTTCTATTCAACTTTATTCATACCAATTTAAAGTAATATAATTTAAAATGAATATCGACTCAAAACATAGATAACGCGCGGGACTCGCGTCCCGCCAAAGATAAGTGAGAACACAGAAGCGTGCTAAGAGAGGAAAGGAAGATATAGATTTACAACACGGAACACATTCAACGGAACGGAGTGAAGACAGCGGCTCACCTGCGTCCCCGCTCATTCTTGAGGGTGCCGCCATACTTGGGTCTAGTGCCGATTAAGTCAATTATCTCTGGGATACAACTGGCAAATATCGCCTAAACGCCGACAGACAAAACAAGACATTCACATTCAAGTCAAGATGGTGAGTGAGGCGCGGAAGGGAGCCGCCGTGCTCAGCGCGTGGGCGGCTCCGTTGCGCGCGTGCGGCGCGGCGGTCGGGCGCAGAGCGCGGGGGGCGCGCGGGCACTGGCTGTGTGTGATCTCGGGACTCGTGGCGAGGTGCCGGAGCTAGCGCTACAGCGTGGCGACAGGCATCGTGTGCAAGCGAACAAACCAAACACTACTTCATCGACAGCATTACAAAACATCGGCTCTCTCCACATCTAGTCTCGTTAGAAGGATTAAAAAGCTCAATGGTATCTCGAGTGTAATTTACGAAAAAAGGCATGTAGTAGTGCGTCGGTCGACCGCGCGCCTGTCTCTCGTATTCGGGGAGAGGGGCGCGGCCGCCGGGAACTAACTCTTCGAGCATGCGCCACGGCACCGAGAGACCGATTCTAGTGAAGGATTAATAAATTTCATTAGCAAACTCCGCATTCAATCAACCAAGTCAGATCGAAACCGTGAGAAAGCCTGTGGAGCGGGGGCGTGAGAGCAGGGTACCTGCGGCGGACGTCCTTGTTGTACCGGCCGCCGTATTTGTTCCGCTGCGCCGCCAGCTCGGTTATCTCGGGGATCCAGCTGGCGAACACAGCCTACGATACACAGCAAACACCGTGAGGTGAGCGACGGCCCCCCGGCGCCCCCCCACCGCGCCCCGCGCGCCTCGCCCGCGCCCCCCCCGGCCCGCCCCGCCCCGGCCGTGAACCCTCGCGCTCGCACAAGGCTGTGTGGCTTGAGTGTCGTCTGTCTGCGTGTGGCTGTGGCGTGGTGTGGACGTGCGGGACTTGGGTGCCGTGCCGAGCTACGCTAGGGAGCTACCTACAAGCCGTGAGGGACCGGCGACCGGGTGCATGCAAGACGGTAGTGCGAGACGTACGCTAATCGATGAAACAGAACTTAAAAAGAAGTAGTTCGCCGGTGACTAGACTAGTAATGGGTATAGACGCATGGTAGTGCGCGCACACGAGCCGGCCGCGCGGGCGGCGGCGCGGCGAG